>CAUZXS010000347.1:0-2500 GCA_963585895.1 Sepioteuthis lessoniana
TGCACTTGCGTGTTCGCAGGTCGGTGGATGGGCTGGGTAGGAAATTGCACGGATGATGGTTTTTTTAGAAAGAGCCATCATTGAAAATATATGCAATATTATCTAACCTTCCGAACTGCTGGGTGCCGTTCATATTTGAAACTCCGTAAACAGAAAATGAGAAAAACCAAAAAAGTGATAAAGAATGTCTTCTTCTTCTTCTTCTTCTTCTTCTTCTTCTTCTTCTTCTTCTTCTTCTTCTTCTTCTTCTTTAATTCCTTAGCATTTCTTCTTCTTCTTCTTCTTCTTCTTCTTCTTCTTCTTCTTTCATTCCTTAGTATTTCTTCTTCTTCTTCTTCTTCTTCTTCTTCTTCTTCTTCTTCTTCTTCTTCTTCTTCTTCTTCTTCTTCTTCTTCTTCTTCTTCTTCTTCTTTAATTCCTTAGCATTTCTTCTTCTTCTTCTTCTTCTTCTTCTTCTTCTTCTTCTTCTTCTTCTTCTTCTTCTTCTTCTTCTTCTTCTTTCATTCCTTAGTATTTCTTCTTCTTCTTCTTCTTCTTCTTCTTCTTCTTCTTCTTCTTCTTCTTCTTTAATTCCTTAGCATTTCTTCTTCTTCTTCTTCTTCTTCTTCTTCTTTCATTCCTTAGTATTTCTTCTTCTTCTTCTTCTTCTTCTTCTTCTTCTTCTTCTTCTTCTTCTTCTTCTTCTTTAATTCCTTAGCATTTCTTCTTCTTCTTCTTCTTCTTCTTCTTCTTCTTCTTCTTCTTCTTCTTCTTCTTCTTCTTCTTCTTTAATTCCTTAGCATTTCTTCTTCTTCTTCTTCTTCTTCTTTCATTCCTTAGTATTTCTTCTTCTTCTTCTTCTTCTTCTTCTTCTTCTTCTTCTTCTTCTTCTTCTTCTTCTCCTCTTCTTCAACACACAAGGATTTTTATGCTTTGTGTAGGTTTGTCGGTGGGATAAGGTGGTGTGGCTGTGGTACTGTGTAGACTTCTGATATGATTCGCCTTGCCAGCTATCTGAATTAGGAAAACAAACAAATGAACGGAAAAAAAGACTCATATATATATATATATATACACACACACGCACACACACACACGCATATATATATATATATATATATACATCCCCATACACATGTATGAACACACCTACGCAGACACAAACACACACATATATATGTGTAAGTGTATGTCTGTGTGTGTTTGCTTGTATGCGTGTGTTTATATTAGATACATATCTGTACACATGTATAGAAATAGAAATATCTTTATTCAAAAACATATATACCGAGATAAATGAACATATATATATATATATATATATAAATGAACATATATACCGAGATAAATGAACACATATATATATATATAAATGACCATATATACCGAGATAAATGAACATATTTATATATATATATATATATATATATATATATATATATAAATGAACATATATACCGAGATAAATGATATTTGAGAACATACACACCCTCACTACACATTCACACACACAGACACACTCACTTTCTCAAATACACATATAGGTATGGACGTGAACATGTAGCAATATTGAACAAGTCCTGGCGACAACACCCCACGAGACACCAACTTTCCGGCCACTTGCTTCCCATCACGAAAACTATACAAGTTAGACGAACCAGACACGCAGGACACTGCTGGAGAAGCAAGGACAAGCTCGTAAGTGATGTACTCCTATGGACCCTCACATATGGCTAAGCAAAAGCAGGACGACCAGCTCGAACCTACATACTGCAGCTATGTGAAGACACAGGATGTAACCCTGAAGACCTGCCGGAGGCGATGAATGATAGGGAGAAGTGGCGAGAGATGGTCAGGGATATCCGTGCTGGCGGCACGACATGATGATGATGATGATGATGTGTACAGAAATATATGATTGAATATATAGTTAATATATATATATACAGAGACATGTATACTTAGATGTTTAAATTAAGGAACACATATACTTACACACTCATATATATATATATATATATATTCATGTCTGAATGTATATATAATTAAGTTGACCAATCGTAGTCAACAGCGCCCCCAAAGCTACTAGATTGTGGTCTAGGGGAGGATGCAACTCCTTTCCCTGGATTGCTTCACTTACCCTTGATCCGTACATTAAAATGTTTAATGATAAGAAAAGAGGCATCAAGTACCATTTTTTGAGTCTTTGGTATGACTCGACCTGGGATGGAACCTTAGTCTCCTGGACCATTGGTGAACACTCTAACCAAATATATACCCGAATATATATATCATTTACGTGTATATGTATTTACTAGTATATATATATATATATATATATCAGTGCTCTTCCTTCTACTCACTTCGTTTACCGTTTGCCATGCTCTCCTATATTGTCTATCTTCAACCGAGTCTCTAATCTTATTAATCTGATTTTCTACGGATTCTGTTTGTTCTTTTTGGTATATGTCCGAAAGTTAAACAGGAACCAATCACGAGAATTATGAGTAAACAATTTGAC
>CAUZXS010000347.1:7500-30000 GCA_963585895.1 Sepioteuthis lessoniana
ATATAGCGATTTGATGGATCAATTCGAAGGTTCCGGAAGGCTCGATAATCACCAATAGTGTAGCACGTGAAAGTTCACACGTGATTATATTAAAATCACGCTTGAACTCTACAGGTCACTCTGCCTGCACGAGCGAGGTTCGTGACATTTTTGATCGTCAGACCCATGTACCCAAGGATTGATGACAGCTGATGTGCTCGCGCGTTCTCCAACCTTGAGACCGCCGCAATTCAATGACGGTAAGAAATCGTTTTATTTTATCAGATAAGTTAGACTTCCATATGATCGATAACCTATCGATAGCAGTCCATGCCTTCGCTATGTGCCTACTGATGTAGTTTTCAGTCGATGAGACGTTGCTACCGAGGTTTTTGAACTTGTCTACTAATTTAAGAGAATCGCCATTTAAAGTGGAGATGGCTCCTTTCTCATTAAAACATGTGGATTCTGTTTTGTCAGCATTTACTTTGAGTCCAATGCCTTCTGCCGCAGACTATATATATATATATATATATACCATGACTTGTTAATTCGGCATCGCTTATATGTGGCATGAACCGGTGGCCCGGTGGTAGAATTTCGGCTTCTGCGTACTGTGGTTGTTGGTTCAATCTCCAGTGGTGGAGATTACCGTGTACACCGCTGATGAGACCTAAAATGTCGAAACAACTGTTCAGTGCTTCGCATGTAGGTGTGTGCCAGATTTTCTTGCCATCATCAGAGGAGGATGTATTACAAAAGTGATGTAACTTTTGTATGTACATTACTACTTTGTAAGAATGAGCGTTTGTACTGTTGTATTGTGTAGTGTTTACTTTTCAAATTTGTTTCTATAAATAGCGTCAGTAGCTAAAAACATTTAAGTACATTAGCTCTGGTTTCAAAATTAAGTCTATAAAGTTTGGGTTGTATGTTCATTATCTCAGGTATATTGGAGGTTCTTTTAATGTTATTTAATATTTCATTTTCGAGTTCGGACATGTAGAAATTACGGAAGATCGGGCCTAGGACAGAACCCATAGATACCCCATCTCTCTGAACGTAAATATTACCGAGATGGTCATGAAATGGAACTTCAGTAGTACATGTTAGGAGTAGTTTTCGAAGTATATTAGGGTTGATTTTAAGAAGTGGGGGAGAGACGGTAATTATAAATATTATTTATGATAATATCAATTCATTGACTGGTACATTAGTGAATAGATTTTCTACATCCAGTGAGGCTAATATAGCATTATTGGGTTTAATTGTATGTAGAACTTGAATTAATTCATGCGTAGATTTTATGTTATATTTACTAGGTAAGTATGGTGAAATAAGCTGCTTTATTGTTTTTGTGACTTCATAAATCGGTGGACGCATTTGCGATATAATTGGGCGCAGAGGATAATTAGGTTTATGTATCTTTACGGTCCCGTAAAGATAGCCGGGTTAATAATCCCCAATTATTTTGGGTAGTTTTGTGCTATTAAGTTCGGCATTATTAGCAGTGATTACTTTATTAATTTTTGATTTTAGTTGGTTGGTGTGATTCTTATTTAATTTTTAAATTTTGTATGGTCATCAAGAATATTGTGTTGTTTTGAATGGTAGTCTGTATTATTGAGTACTACAAAAATGTTTGTTTTGTCTGCTTTTTATGGTGATGTTGGGGTGATTGCGTAATTCTTTAGCGGCAGTTTTTTGTTGATGAGTCAGTAATGTAGGTTGTTTTTTATTGTATCTATTTTTGATGGCTTCAGTCTTAAGGAGACTTCATGGAATTCAGGTTTGATTGAAATTACCTTTTTATCCCCAAGCTTTAAAATACTTTTTATAACATTTCAATTTCTTTACTTTTGTTGATGCTAGTATATCCTTGAAATAAATGGCAGTTGGGTATTTGATGAAGTAAAAGGGGAAATAACAGTAGAAAGGGTGTTTAAAAATATTTTTATACACGCTTTCTTTTCTCTTTCTATTTCATCAAACAGCCATTGCTATTAAAATAACATTTTTCATGAATTTAAATTCCTGAAAAGGTTATTACAACCGAAACGTTCAATGTCGACTTTCATAATAAATTCATCAAAATTTGGATTATTTTGCTTTTTTAACTTTTCTTCATATATATATATATATATATATGAAGAAGAAGGAGGAGGATGGCGTGAAGAAGAACGAGAGGAAGGAAAGGAAGGAGGAGGATGGCATGAAGAAGAAGAAGAAGAAGAAGAAGAAGAAGAAGAAGAAGGATGGCGTGAAGAAGAAGGAGAGGAAAAAGAGGAAGAAGAAGGAGGGGGATGACAAGAAGAAGAAGAAGATGGTTCATTAGAATCGAAACGCTATAGTGTCGATTTTGCTTCTCAATAAATCTCTCCTTCTACTTAGATTACCTTGTTATCACTTTTTCTTTATATGTCGTAGTATTACACTCCATTATTTACTTCAAATCATATATATATATATATATATATATATATATATATATATGCCAAACAAGGCTAATTTTTAAGCGGAGTTTAACAGCTTTCCTTCTCCAAGACTGGTTGCCATACCAAGGTTGAAGAAACCTGTCTACCCTACTATTTGCCCCTAGCTGGAGGGGGATAGTTGGATGCATACCTTTCCCAAGGGTATTAGTACAATGTGAAATGCGAAGAGGATTTGAACTCAGGTCGCTGTGTACATTTCCAATTACAATAACCATTAAGCAACGAGCATCCACACACACACACACACACACACACACACACACTCACTCACACACACACACACATATATATACATATATATGTAATAAAAATAAGGTGGTGCTCGTAGTATAATGGTTATCGTCGTATGAAATGGACACGGCGACACGAGTTCAAATCCTGGACGAGACTGATAGTATTTCACATAGTACTAATATCCTTGGGAAAGGAATCCAATTATTCTCTTTCCAGCTATGGGTAAATAGTAGGGCAGACTGAGTTCTTCAGCCTTGGTGAGGCAACTAGTCTAGGAGAAGGAAAACTCTGAATTCAAACCTGTTAAACTCCGCTTAAAATTGACCTTGTGTCATATCCTGCCCGAGGGGAGGGGTTGGTAAATGTAAAATAAAAATAAGTGGAAAAGTTGATAAACCAAACACTTATAACGGGTTAAGTGGTAATATTTCGTTCTTTATTTACAGAAGAACTTCATCAGATTAAACATTTTTTGTGTTTTTTTTTCTACATTTTAGTAAATCAGGAAAAATACAAACTAATGGACAATGTAAATTTGCAAAGGGAGAGAATCGGTCTAAAGACAAAAGATAGAAAAGGGGAAATACAAGGAAGGAAATAGATATAGGTTTGAGTGATGGTGGTAGGAATCTGCTTTTTTTTTTTCTTTTTTTCCTTTCCTTTTACATACTCCATTATAGCCAATGTCTTTAATGAAACAGGATAGGTCTGTTCCCCATCGTTTCCTCTTTGTTTTTGTCCCCCCACCCAAAAAACTCTTTCTAACTGAAATTAATCCACCTCTATCTGGTTAAATCTCTGATGAAAACCGATACAGTTTGGTGCCACCTAGCCTCCACCATCTACCCTGACAGTTACAGTCAAAAACCAAATCAACCCCTACGGCCATCACTCAAACCTATATCTATTTTTTGCCTTCTTTCTCTTATCTATCTTTTGTCTTTAGACCCTTTCCCTCCCTTTGTACCTTTTTATATTCTCAGTCAGTTGCTAAAATGTAGAAAAACACAAAAATGTTTTGTCTGATGAAGTTTTTCCATTAATAAAAAATGAAATATCACCACTAAACCCATTGTAAGTGTCTGATTTATCAAATTTTTCACTTGTTTTTATCATCTTGTTATATTCAACAAAATCTCTTTTCTCCACACACACACACACACACACACATATATATATATCCCATTTATGAGTGAGATAGTTGGGTGTATTCGACTCTATCTTTGGGAAGGCCACAGCTCTTGGAAAAAAATTTCTAATTCCAAATCTGAGGAGTGTCGTTCTGGAGAATCTGTGGCACCATAGATATACCATTTCTTTGTTATTACATTATCGAAGAAGTGTAGCTTATTGCGTATAATTTCAGCGTTAGATAACCCACAGGGACTTGATATGCCGTTAAAGAAATAAGCAAAACCAAATCAAACAATTGCTTTTATGCGTCAATTATTAGGAACAAATATTAGATAAAATTAAATAAATCCCAGCATGAATTAATCCTTAAAGATTTGCTCTACAGTCAAACAAATCAACTAATCCAACCAATTTGCGATAATTCTGGCATTTAAGAACCAAAAAAATAAGATAACAAAAAATTAAACACGTTACGTAGATGAAATCTTTGCGTGTTTCAGCCGGCATTTTCTTTTGTGACGATCGAAACACAGGCAATCATTTCCCCTCTCAGGGACTCTTTTTAGCAAAGACATCAAACTGAGACATTGATTTTTGTGAATAATTGACAAGATGGCATGAAGCCTTCGCAGTTAACAATTTTTGATGGGAGGAAAACACTTCACAAAATGGATTCACGCAGAGAAATCTGCTGGAAACGGAAGAAATTGCTTTTTTATTTTACTGTTGTTGATTAATCATTTTGCCATAAATCTGAATTTTTGCAAACTTTAAAATATTTCGGGTTTAACGATTAACAACAACAACAACGACAATGATAATAATAATGATCGTAAACCAAATTGAAGTAAAGGTGGAGACAGAGGGGTTTATAACATTAGCAGCACAGAACCAGAGGCTATCAACAAGAAACTGTAAGGCAAATAAAAAGAAGGGATTGACCCAGTATGTACATTGTACTTGGTTTGGTTTGGTTTTATGGCATATCAACCATTGTAGGTTATTTAATGCCAAATCCTCTTTATACATATATATTAAACATGTATGATTTGGTTTGGTTTGGTTGGGTTTTATGGCATATCAACCATTGGAGGTTATTTAATGCCGAATCCTTTTTACGCGTATATAAAATATATAAGATTTGGTTGGGTTGGGTTTTACGGTATATCAACCCTTTTAGGTTATTTAATGCTAAATCCTTTTAATACATATATAGTAAATATATATAATTTTGTTTGGTTGGGTTTTATGGCATATCAACCATAAAAAGGATTCAGCTTAAAATAACTTTAAGCTGAATCCTTTTTATGCATATATAAGATATATAAGATTTGGTTTGGTTGGGTTTTATGGCATATCAACCATTGTAGATTATTTAATGCCGAATCCTTTTTACGCATATATGAAATATATAAGGTTTGATTTGGTTGGTTTTTCTGGCATATCAACCATTGTAGGTTATTTAATGCTAGATCCTTTTAATACATATATACTAAATATATATTATTTGGTTTGGTTGGCTTTTATGGCATATTGACCATTGTCCTGGCCATTTAATGCCAAATCATTTTTATACATAAATCAAATATACGATTTCTAGAAATATTTTTTCGATAACATCCACTGCATCCTCTGCTAGATGCAGTCAATGTATTCTGCTGCCCCTGCCGACTGGGCCATTGTACTTAGTGTTCAAATATCGATAGATGATAATAAAAAACATGATAAAAACGGAATCATATATTATTATAAAAATATGTAAATACCAGGAATACTAAAATCGAAAAAAATGGTATAAATACGAAGTGCAGACGATCAGTTTCCAGACTTTTTTTTTATATCGGCACATTTTATCGATAGTACACACATGAAACTCTAGTCCCCTTCGAAGTAATCTCCTCCGGTTGCAATGCACTTGTTGTACCGTTCCAACAACTTCTGGAAGGCCACATCGAACTCCTCTTGTGTGAGCGTGTCAATGACTTTCGTTAAAGCTTCTTTCATCTCCTCAGTTGTCTCATAACGACAGCCTCTGAGCTTAGGGAATAAGCAAAAGTCACCGGGAGCAAGGTCTGGACTGTAGGGAGGGTGAGAAACTGTCTTGATGCCCATTTTGGTCAAATAGTCTGTGACAAGTATGGAGTGGTGGACTGGTGCATTGTCCTGGTGGAATTGCCACTGACCCGATTTGAAGAGTGCTAGCCTCCTCCGACGGAATCTCTTCCTGAACTCCCCTAAAACCTCAACATAGTAACCCTTACCCTAACCCTAAACCTTTCACCAATCAACTCTGGTGTATTGACTTGCTTACTACTCCCACACCTCTCATCAGCCCTCACAGACTCCCTGCCTTCCTTGAATCTCTCATGCCACTCAAAAACTGATGCTTGATTCATGCAACATGCTCCAAAAGCAGTCTGAAGCATACAATACGTTTTTTGTGGCATTTTTTCCAAGTTTAAAACAGAATTTTATTGAATATCGTTCTTTTAAAGTGTCAGATTGCATTTTTGAAATTCACCAGCAGTGACAATTAGGCTTTAGTTGGGTGTATTCGAATTGCTGCTGTAGCTGTTAATTTGAACCTGAAATCATAAAAATTAGTCAGTCGTCTCATAAGATGTATAGCACTAACATAGTGAATTTTCAAGAGTCAACGACAATTTTGAATGCTAATACGAAAAAAGTCTGGAAACTTATCGTATGCCCCTCGTACCAAACAGAAGCCATAAAGCTACTATTCTCAGGGACTTTGCAATCCAAACTGATAGAAAAATAGTAATAGACTAGATATCATCATCATCATCATGTCGTGCTATCTGTACGGATATTCCTGACCTTCTCTCGCCACCCCTCCCTATCGTCCATTGCTTCTGGCAGATCTACGGGGATACATCCCGTATCAGCACAGAGCTGTTGTACGTTGGTTCGGGTTGGTCGTTCTGCTTTTGCTCGTCCATGTGAAGGGGTCCACAGGAGTACATCACTTATGAGCTCGTTCTTACTTCTCGAGCAGTGCCCCGCATGTCTGGTTCGTCTAACTTGGATAGTTTTCGTGATGCGTGGTTGGCGGCCGTACAACTGCTGATTTGTGGGGTGCTGCCTCCAGGTCTTGTTCAATATTACGACCGCTATTGGAAAACTATAAAAGAAAGACATTCATCCTAATTGATGTGTCAGTGCTAACAGATAATAGCATATCAGTATATGAATGATTATTATTATTTATTATTAATAATTATCCTCCATTATTATTATTTACCCCTTGGGAGTTTTTCACATCAGCGTTAGCTAATGGTCTTTCACTGGAGTTTAAGTGACAGCAAGTTTCCTCAAGTCTCCTGGACTCTTCTCAGTATTCTGGCCGTTCTCAACAATGTTGTAGTTTGGATGGTCGCCACTCGTCCTCTTATTTCTAAGTTCTCCAGTCCCTTTAATAATATTTCGGTGATTGCACCAATTACATCTGGTATAAATGTTATTTTCATGTTCCACAGTCATATTTTAGCTCCCTAGCAAGGTTGAGGTAGTTATCTTTCTTTTCACTTTCTTTCAATTTTACTCAGTGGTCAGTCAGGACAGCAAAGTTCACTATTCGGCAAGTTCTCTTTTTTTTTAATTGATTATTATAAGGTCTGGTCGTCTGGCCGAGATTCGGTGATCTGCTTTTATGTCTAAGTCCCATAGGAATTTGTGTTTCATTCTCCAGGACAGATGATGTTCGTATGGTTAAATTTAAATTTCTTGCATAATTCCCAGTGCGTCAGATTACCTGCCCAGTCATGTCTAGTTTTTTAATTCTTTCTGTGCTAATTTGCTGCATTCACTTATTATGCGATTGATCGCTTCGTCTCTCTCACCACATAACATACATTTGCTGTTTTGTTGCGTCTTATCTATTCTTGCTTTGATATGATTGGTTCTTATGTCGTTGTTTTGTGCTGCTATTAGGAGAGATAAAATTTCTCATTTAGGATTTCCCTTTCTTAGCCACGGCCATGTTTTCTCGTGTGAGATATTGTTCGTTATTATTATTATTTGACTCATTTGATCGTTTTTTTACACCAGCGTTAGCTGATGTCTTTCCACTAGTGTCTGAGGGACTGCAAGTCTCTTTAAGTCTCCAGGACTCATCTCAATATTCTGGCCGATCTCAGTAATGCAGTAGCCTGGATAATCTCCACTCGTCCTCTTATTTCCAAATCCTCCAGACCCTGTACCAATACCGTAATGACTGTACCGAGTGCACCAATAACAACTGGTATCACCATCACTTTCATGTTCACTTAGTTTTTTTCACTTCTTTAACAAGGTCTAAGTATTTATCGCTATTTTCGCTTTTGTTCAATTTTACTCTGTGGTGTGGTCTGCTCGAACGGCAATGTCTACTTTTCGGCAGGTTTATTAATAATATCATAACAATTTTCATTTGGTGTTTTTAACTGTGTGACAGCAAGTCTCTTTGGGTCTCGAGGACTGATTTTAGCTGATTTTGACAATGCCGTGGTCTAGATGGTTTCAATTCTTCTTCCCCTAGTTACTTTTCCAGTTGTTATGGAAGAAGAAGAAGAAGAATGGTTTGGAATTGACTGAAACATGGACAAAATATTTTGACCAATCAAAAGGGGATCCTCTCCCCAACCCCCCCAAATAACAAAAAACAAAACAAGACAAAAAAAACCAAAAAAAAAAAACCAAAGAAAAAGCAAAACAAAAAACAAACATGGCACCAATATTTTCGCTCACTGAGATCGTCATAAAATTAGGTATCTTCCGAAGACGGCCAATACCGCTTGTTAACAATTTTAACAATGCCGTGGTCTAGATGGTTTGGATTCTTCTTCCGATGTCCAGATCCCCAAGTTACTTTTCCAGTTGTTACGGAAGAAGAAGAAGAAGAAGAAGAAGAAGAAGAAGAAGAAGAAGAAGAATGATAAAATGGATTGGAATTGACAGGAACATGGACATAATATTTTGACCAATCAAAAGGGAATCCTCTCCCCAACCAAAAAAAACCCCAAAAAAACAAAACCAAAGAAAAAGTAAAACAAAAAAAAAACAAACAAACATGGCGCCAATATTTTCGCTCAGTGAGATCATTATAAAATTAGGTATCTTCCGAAGACAGCCAATACCGCTTGTTTGATCTTTATGTTCGCTTCTTCCTCTGGACTATATTCTCGGATCTACTTCAGGGATTGTGGATACAACAAAACTAAACAAAACAAACTCTCCAGTGGATGTAGGTGCTGGACATATAGCCTTTCGACTCTCCCTATAGATCTGATAAAATTTGATTTGGCAGACGACAGCTTTGATGTCGATAGCCTCCAACGTTACAGCTTTTGGTGAGATGTGGTTTTCTCAATTGGAGAAGTGAATCAGCCTTTTGGGCAATCAAATAATTTTGCCTCGCACGAAATGGCACCTTTCTTTTCTTTGTTTCTATCGAATGGCTCGTTTTGTATTTTTGTCGATTGATATAATACTCTCGAGGTCTGGTCTGCTTATGTGCAAGCGAACGGAGAAGATATATTCATATTTATTTCAGACACTGCGATGTTTACCCAAGTGGTGGAAGGGTGTATCGACCCATAGAGTTGTGGTAAAAAGCAACGATAATAAAATAGACAAAAACTAGTGATAAGATAATAGTAATAACGTAGAATGTATCGACTCTGTGTACTAGGATAAAATGTAATGATTATAAGCTAGTATAAACGTACTAATAAAATATTAGTATTTCTGAACAGTATGTCAATGAAGAGCATTATAAAAAAATCAATAAAAATTGTATAAATCCAATAATAAAATAACGAAGTGTGTATCGATCAAAATGGAAATAAGAGGACGAGTGGAGAACATGCAGACTACAGCATTATTAAAATCGGTTAGAATACTGAGAAAAGTCCTGGAAACTTGCGGTCACTCAAACTCCAGTGGAAGACAATCACCTAACGATGATGTGAAAAACTCTTAAAGAAATATAATAATCTTAAACTGATCGAATATGACTGCCTATATTGGTTGGGACAACTTATATTTCAAGAAGGGAGTCCGAGCCTGCGTGAAATTCAAAATATTGCTTTTGTGGAACTGCTTCGAGATAATTACTACAGAATAGTGAGATCGAATCTCATCAAGTGTTTTCATATTTTTAAAAGCAACATACATGATGTGATGGTAAACGATGGACACTAGATGACAGATGCGAATGAATTTGATTCTCACTCGGTGCAGCAAATTTCTGTTTTTTTTATTTTTTTTATCAGAATAAGCTACATCGAATACATGATAACCGGGACTGTCGGGATAGGTAGCAACATGATAGTTGGTTGGTTGGTTGGGTTTTTATGGAATATCAACTTTTGTAGGTTATTTAACCCAAATCCATTTTTATACAAATAGTCAGTTCTATTTCAAACAATTAAGCTTAGCATGAGTACAGTTTCACTGATAAAAACAGTTCTATTTCAAGCAGTTTAGTTTAGTATAATTGTCAAAAATATTTCAATTTCAAACTTTTCAGTTTACTCAAACGGTTCTAATTCAAACAATTCAGTTTAGTATAATAATAAGATTTTGTTTACATACAGTTAAATGTTAAAACAGTTCTATATTAAACAGTTCACTTTTGCGTAAGCACAGTTCCATTTGAAACAATTCAGTTTAGCATAAGTACACAGTTTAATTGTCAAAAACATTTCTATTTCAAGCTATTGCATATCAACCTTTGTTAGTTATTTAATGCCAAATCCATTTTTACACAAATAAACAGTTCTACTTCAAACAATTCAGTTTAGCATAAGTACACAGTTTAAATATCAAAAACATTTCTATTTCAGTCTATCCAGTTAAGGCAAACAGTTCTAATTGAAACAATTCAGTTTAGTATAAGTATGCAGTTTAATTCTATTTGACCCATAGATTGGACCTTATCAGGTGCTACCATTCCGGGTCAGAGTGGACCCGGGAGCGAAGGCAACGAAGGAGTGCGCCGCATTTTCCAAAGCCCCAGCATCACTGGAACCTCACCATCAGATTGTTTAGCGTCATATTCAGGACACTCGTTGGAAGTGGGGTCTTACTCCACTGCAGAGGTAAAGACTGTGTATTCTACAGCCCCAGCTGTCTGGGCAACAACATGATCGAGTAAAATTACCAATAAAATAATGGGAATAATGAAGAGTATATCTGCCCAGAGTTTCGGGATAAAAGCAACAATAATAAGATGAAGTAAAACGTTTAATAAAATAATAGCAATGATAAAGAGTGATGGCATAAAAATAGTCATAACACGATGAATTAAAAGAAGTAATGTTGATAAGAATATCACACAAACTTCTCTGGAATGTTGAGATACAAACGGATCACCTAATCTCGGCCAGACGACCAGACCTAGTGAAAGTCAACAAAGACAACTGCTGAATAGTGGACTTTGTCGTCCCGGCACGCCACTGGGTAAAATTGAAAGAAAGCGAAAAAAGAGATAAGTACCTCGACCTTACTAGAGAACTTAAAAAGACCATGGAACGTGAAAGCATAAGTCTTTTGTTTGCATACAGTTTAAATGTCAAACAGTTTTGATATAGGTAGGACCCTATCAGGTGCTACCACTCCGGGCCAGAGTACATAGTTTAATTATCAAAAACATTTCTATTTCAATCTATTCGGTTAAGTCAAACAGCTCTAATTGAAACAATTCAGTTTAGCATAAGTATGCTGTTTAATTCTATTTAACCCATAGTTTGGGCCTTATCAGGTGCTACCATTCCGGGCCAGAGTGAACCTGGAAGCAATGGCAGACAAGGGGTACTCCACATTCCCCAAAATTCAAGGATTACTGGAGCTTCACCATCAGATTGTTTAATGTCATATCCGGGATACTTGTTGGAGGAGTTTTACCCCTCTTCAGAGATGCAGTCGGTGTATTCTACAGCCCCAGTCAACTGGGCCAGATGATATAGTGTATATCATGTCTGGAAACAATTTTCAGAATAGTGTGAAATAGAATTATGAGAATTTAATAGCAATACTTGAAACTATTTAACTGTGTGCAAATAAAACTATTAGAGTCAGCAATAATTGAAACCACTTCACTGAGTGCAAACAAATGATTACTATTAAATAGATTTATTATTGTTACATAGAAGTACTTGAAACAATTTAACTGTGTGCAAACAAATAAGCTCAAACACATTTTAAAATAGATTTACCTACAAACTATTCACTTACAGATCACACACACACACACACACACACACACACACACACATATATATATATATATATATATAAAGATATATATGTCTCTGCGTGTGTGTTTTTCTATCCAACGATTGGTGAATGCATAAAACACAGTGTCATATTGTCATATGCAAATTTATGCAAAATAATTCACTAAGACGCAATGATAAAGGACGAGCCAAGACTTTTTTTAACAAATATATATACCTCTCAATTTATTTGCAAGGTTCGAAAGGGTTGTGTGGGGTTCCACTATGAGAGGGAGTTGGAGATCGAACAGAAACTGCAATATTTTGACCCCCACTCTTATGCCCGTCAACGTTGTGTCTTTCTCGTTCTCCAGGGCTGCTCAACCGGAGGCCTAGAGGCCCACTCTGGGGGGTGATCTGCTACATCTTATCAGCAACTTCTCTGCACCCCAACTCAATCAGGGGCCTCGAGACCCTTCGGCCTGGTGTGGCTTTCCTTACCACATCTCGTCTATAACTCCGTCCGACCTCCAACTGGAACTCATCAGGGGCCCCAAGGCCCCTTCGGCTTGATGTGGCTTTACCTACCACATCTCGTTTATCTCCGTCTCTAACTCTAGCTGTGACCTGTCTGACTTCTGTCTTGACTGAGTTATATAATAGTTCAACGTCCACTCAGTCGCCTATTCGATTTTTGGAATCGCATGTTGGATCGTCATCAAGCGGAAATAACTGTCATGCAGTTCACAGGTCACTCTCTTCCGGTACATCAGTCTATGAGTGTACCATGGGAATTTTTTTACCTCGTCCCATTTCATCAGCCAATTTCCGCCCACGCGACTTCCTCTCATAACTGCCATTAGAATGTATCTCTTCCTTCCGGTGCATCACCTTGGAATGGCATTTTTGGCCGGGTCGAAGGCCAAAATACAACAACAGGCTATACCATGTAATATAAATCAATATAATATAATTTTAACCCAAAGATGTCGCAGAGTAATAGTTGAAAACTTTCAACTGTGTTCAGTTGATTCTTTCTAAATAGATTTATAAGAATTAGGAATTCTTAAAACCATTTTAACTGTGTGCAAACAAAAGAGCTCTGTTTTTAATTGGAATCATTTTGATGAGGCTTCTTAATCTGAGAATTAATTTTTTCTATTTATTGCGGACTTTTTGTCCTCATCTAGGTATTTTTTTTTTTTGGTGTTGTTTCTTCTTCACTACGTTTCGGCCAAATTTCACCTCTGGCCTTCTTCAGGTGATTAATCGCGACCTCGGATAGGAATGCTGAGTCTTGTAACCGTATCCTCAGTAATTACTGCCTTCCATAGTTGTTGTCTATCACACCACATTTTTGACCAAGTAAACCTCTGGCCGGCTTGGGTAGGATTTGAAACCGCTATCTTCTGACAATGCTCACCTGGAACCGTAGAGACTCAACGCCTCTATCCGCTGTGCCACGGGCCCCCGATCAAGGATGCATTTTTTGGTCTTATAAATCCAATTATTTGTTCTCCTTATCCAGTCTTCCATAGTTGGGTCAGTACCAAATCTGTAATTGTCTTTAATTGGAATCATTTTGAGATGAGGCTTCTTAATCAGAGAATTAATTTTTTTATTTATTGCGGACTTTTTGTCCTCATCTTGGTAGTTTTTTGTGCTGTTTCTTCTTTCACTACGTTTCGGCCAAATTTCACCTCTGGCCTTCTTCAGGTGATTTACCGCGACCTCGGATAGGAATGCTGAGTCTTGTAACCGTATCCCCAGTAATTAAAAAAATGTAATTCTCAAAGGAGCTCTGGCTTGCGTAAAATGTTACCCTCAAACTATTCTTTACAACTTATATATATATATATATATATATATTTCTTATTGAATAAGAAATACCAAAACAAAGGTTTGAAATGAAATGGAAACATGCCATTCCAAAGTGATGCACCGGAAGGAAGTGACACATCCCAATGGCCAGTAATCGAAAGAAATCGCGTAGGCGAATTTGGCTGACGAAATGGGACAAGGTACAATCCCATGATACACTCATAGACTGATGCACCGGAAGAGAGTGACCTCTGAACTGCATGACAGTTATTTCCGCTTGATGACGATCAAACATGCCATTCCAAAGATTGAGTGGGCGATTGAGTGGGCGATTGAACTATTATATAACTCGGTGAGGACAGGAAGTCCGCAGTTGGAGTAAAGGCGTGTTAGAGTCAAGATGTGGTAGAGCAAGCCAGCACCCAGCAGAGAGCTGGGCCCTCGAGCTTCCGGTTGAGCATCAGGAGAACGAGAAAGACACAACGCCGATGGCCATAAGAGTGGGGGTCAATATATGTTGCAGTTATGATCGCTCTCCAGCCCCCTCTCACACACAACCCTTTCGAACCTTGCAAATAAATTGAGAGGTATATTTTTTTAAAGAAGTCTTCGCTCGTTCTTTATTCATTGCGTCAGTATGTATTCAGCATATATGTGTATATAAGCATATTTATTATGTGAGTATACAACACTATCAATGGGTCAAATAGAACTAAACTGCATACTTATGGTAAACTGAAGTGATTGAAATAGAACTGTTTGGACATTTAAACTGCGTACTTATGTTAAACTGAATTGTTTGAAAAAGAACTATTTTGACATTTAACCATTTGTGGATGGAAACTATTCTTGTGCTAAACTGAATTAAAAAAAAAATTAAAACTGTTTGACTCAACTGAATAGCTGGAAATATAAATGTTTTTGACAATTAAAATGTGTTTTTATACTAAATTGAACTGTTTGAAATAAAACGGTTTATTTGTATAAAAAGAGATTTAGTATTAAATACCCGACAAAGGTTGACATGCCATAAAAGCCAACCAATCCAAATAATAAGTATTTAATATAAATGTACATCTATGGATTTAGCATTAAATAACATACGAAGGTTAGTATGTCATAAAAACCACGCAAACAAATCATCATCATCATCATGTCGTGCCGCTAGCACGGATATCCCTGACCCTCTCTCGCTACTTCTCCCTATCGTTCATCGCCTCTGGTAAGTCTTCAGGGCCACATCCCGTATCCTCACATAGCTGCTGAATGTGTATTCGAGCTGGTCATCCTGCTTTTGCCCGGCCATATGTGGGGGTCCATAGGAGTACATCACTTATGAGCTCGTCCCTGCTTCTCCAGCAGTGACCTGCATGTCTGGTTCGTCTACCTTGGATAGTTTCTGTGATGGTAGGCAGGTGGCCGTATAGTTGGTACTCGTGGGGTGTTGCCGCCAGGACTTGTTCAATATTGCTCGCAGCATTCTTGTGTAATTGCCGTCTAGCTTCTTCTCCAGCCGTTTAGTTAGCGTCCAAGTAGTGCATCCATACAGCAGTATCGATACGACCACTGCCTGGAAGAAACTGCGTTTCATTTTATCGGTCAGGTCTGATTTCCATATGATCGATAGCCTATCGATAGCTGTCCATGCCTTCTTTAGCCGCGTGTCGATGTCCTTTTCGGTTGATGAGACGCTGCTTCCTAGGTAGGTGAATTAGTCAGCAAAAATACCCACCTCACAATAGTGTCCAACGTATTTATGAAAAATGGCACATCCCCATTAATGTTCACTAGTAGAGTATATATATATATATATATATATATATATATATATCTATAAAAGAGGATTTAGCATTAAATAACCTACAAGGGTTGATATATCATAAAAGCCAATCGAAGCAAATCATATGCATTTAATATATATGTATATCAATGGATTTAACATTAAAAAAACCTACAAAGGCTGATATGTAATAAAAGCCAAACAAACAAATAGTAATTTACAAAGCTCCTTGCTTCGATGTAGCCCAAGGCCGAATGGATGGGGCGCCCAATGAGACTCGAACTCACTCGTGTAGGTTCGCTAGTCTAGCTAGCTAACCGTTACACCAGCAGAGGTGCCCAACAAATAAAGAAATAGATTAGTCACAATAGTGTCCGACGTATTTATGAAGAATGGGCCATACCCATTAATGTTCACTGGTAGGATATATATATATATATATATATATATATATATATATATATATATATATATATATATATATATATATATATATATATATATATATATATATATATATATATGTATATATATATATATATATATAAAGAGGATTTAGCATTGAATAACCGACAAGGTTTGATATGCAATATATATATATATATATATATATATATATATATATATATATATATATATATATATAAAGAGAATTTAGCATTGAATAACCGACAAGGGTTGATTTGCACCCACACTCACAACCAACCAACTAACCACAGAAATATCATTGTCTTTTTGGACTGATAAAAAGTAGGTTCTAATAAAAATTGTATAAAATCGATCTAGCTTGGGTTATCGCTGAATTACGAATTGTGGAAACCTTCAAGTAAATTTATCAAATAAAAAAGAAAAAAATGGGAGAATTAATGGGAAAGCAAATAATGAAACAACTCGAATAAATTATTTCATGGAACATCGACATAAATATTAAGCGCGAAAAAAAAGTGGGAATATTAAGTGGACTCATTTATTGATATTGTCTCTGCTATCATTTGATTTGGTTCTTTATTAATTTGCAGGTCAGCCCAGTCGGTTGGGGCTATAGAATACACTGACTGCATCTGTAACATACCCATGATACGGATATGTGAAACGTACATAGAACGTTCATAACATATATACATAGAACATAGAAATCTCAAAACACAAAAAAAAATCACTTACGTGTTCTTAGTTCAGGTACGAAACTTTTTATTACCTTTGAGTCAAAGGTTCTCCGACATAAGGAGAGAGATACACATTCTTTCTATTCTGGCTTTTCCATCTGCCCCCCCCCTCAATCTCGTGCGGCACCCGTAGTGCGCAAATTCGTCTGGCTTCTGCAAGCCCCGAAAGTCGACCCTTCTCGTCCGGTGTCTAGTTCTCAACTCAACTCAACTAACTGACTTTTTCAAAATCCCCAAAATCCTCCGTGCAATTCCGGTGCGTGGCGTCACCCATTTCCCATCTGGGCTATTGTGTCATTTCTGAGTGACACGCACCGCTCCGTGCGCGTGAACACCTGCGTTAATGTTGCACCTTAGTAACCCATGCACTGAGCCGAAAGGTTCTCAGCCTAACTAAACCCAAAGGCATAACAGGAAATCCCTCGGCCATTATATTAAAATATCATCTTTCTATACTGACTTTTCCATCTCCCCCAAACCACGTGCGACACCTGCCATAAGGCCTCAGCGAACGAGCGAAAGTCAACCGTCTTCTTCCGAGGCAAAAATCTCAACTCCTGAAATTTTCTCAAATCTCGCAAAATCCTCCGCGCACGCTTCCGGTGCATGACGTCATTCACATCCCCAAGTCCTATCTGGGATTTTTATTTTGACATCTCTGAATGATACATCCTCCCCGCGCACGAGCGCGTGAACACCTACGCTCATGTTGCACCTAACTAACCCATGTGGTAAGCGAAAGGTTCTCAGCCTAAGTAAAACGAAAGGCAAGATATATAAAACGAAATCCCTCGGCCATTATATTACACATATTTGCAGACTGGTAAGACCCCACCTCCCATTCAGTGTTCTGGATATGACTTTAAACAATCTGGTGGCAAGGCTCCAGTAATGTTGGAGCTTTGGGAAATGCACTGTACCCATTAATTGTCATCGCTCTCAGGTCCAATTTGGCCCGAAGTGGTAGCACCTGATAGGGTCCCATCTATGGGTCAAATAGAACGATTTGGCATTTAAATTCAGAGCAAACAAATGATTTATGCTGAATTAAATTCTTAGAAATAGAATTGTTTGATCATTTAACTGTGTGTAAACAAATGACTGATGTTTAATTGAATTGTTAGGGATACATAGCAATACTTAGAACCATTTAACTTTGTTAAATTATGCTAAATTGAATTCTTGGAAATAAAACTGCTTGGTCATTTAACTGTGTGTACATAAATGACTGATGTTTAATTGAATTGTTAGTGATATATGGAATACTTGGAACCATTTAACTTTGTTAAATTATGCTAAATTGAATTCTTAGAAATAGAACTGTTTGGTCATTTAACTGTGTGTAAATAAATGACTGATGTTTAATTGAATTGTCCGTGATACATCGCAATACTTGGAACTATTAACTTCGTTGACTTACAAATCATATATATTTAATATATCCGTATAAAAAAGATTTGGGATCAAATAACCTACAATGGTTGATATGCCATAAAACCTAACCAAACCAAATCACGTATATTTCATCGTCATCATCATGTCGTGCTGGTAGCACGGATATCCCTGACCCTCTCTCGCTACTTCTCCCTATCGTTCATCGCCTCTGGCAGGTCTTCTGGGCTACATTCCGTATCCTCACATAGCTGCTGAATGTATGTTTGTGCTGGTCGTCCTGCTTTTGCTCAGCCATATGTGGGGGTCCATAGGAGTACATCACTTATGAGCTCGTCCCTGCTTCTCCAGCAGTGTCCTGCATGTCTGGTTCGTCTAACTTGGATAGTTTTCGTGATAGGAGGCAAGTGGCCGTACAGTTGGTGTCTTGTGGGGTGTTGCTTCCAGCATTCTTGTGTAATTGCCGTCTAGCTTCTTATCCAGTCGTTTTCTAAGAGTCCATGTAGTGCATCCATATAACAGTATCGATGCGACCGCTGCCTGAAAGAAACTGCGTTTCATTTCATCGGTTAGTTCTGATTTCCTTATAATCTATAGCCTATTGATAGCTGTCTATGCCTTCGTTAACCTCGTGTCGATGTCCTTTTCAGTTGATGAGACGCTGCTTATATGTATAAAGAGGATTTGGCATTAACTAACCTATGATGTTTGATATGCCCTACAATCCAGATAAAGAAAATTATGTATATCTAATATACATTGAAAAGAGTTTGGTTTGGTTTGGTTTGTTGGGTTTTATGGCATATCAACCTTTGTAGGTTATTTAACGCCAAATCCATTTTATGTAAATAATCTGTTCTATTTAAAACAATTCAGTTTAGCAAAAGTACACAGTTTAAGGGTCAAAAGCATTTCTATTTCAAACTATTCAAGCAGTTATATGTAACAATTCAGTTAAGTGTAAATACAGTTTCAATTTCGAAAATCAGTTCTATTTCAAATAATTCAGTTAAGCTCAAGCAGGCAGTTTATATGTAAGTACGGTTTAATTGTCAAAAACATTTCTATTTCAAGCTATTCAGATTATTCAAACAATTCAGTTTAGCATAATTATGCTATTAGTTCTATTTAACCCATAAATAGGACCCTTATCAGGTGCTACCACCCCGTTCCAGAGTTGACCTGGGAGCAATGGTAATGAAGGGGTACTCCGCATTCCCCAAAGCTCCAGCATTGCTGGAACCTCACCATCAGATTGTTTAGTGTCGTATCTAGGATATTCGTTGTGGGGGGGGGGTCTTACTCCTCTGCAGTGAAGCAGTCGGTGTATTCTACAGCCCCAGCCGACTGGGCAATTTATAAAGAGGATTTGGCATTAAATAACCTACAATGTTTGATATGCCATACAATCCACCTTAAGCAAATCATATATATCTAATATATATTTATAAACAGGATTTGGTATTGAATAACTTACAAGGGTTGATATGCCATAAAACCAGGCTAAACCAAAAACCTATGGGTTAGATAGTATCATTGCTTGTCTTTCACAAGGATAACTTTGGAGCTTTGGGGATAGTGGAATACCCTGTATTGCCATTACTCCCAGCTCTACTCTGACCCGAAGTGGTAGTACCTGAGTCAAATAGAGTTGTTTGACCATTTAACTGTGTGAAAACAAATAACTTGTGTTTGATTAGATGGTTAATGTTACGTAGAATTATAAGAGAAACCATTTAACAGTGTGCAAACAAATTGGGAATATAATACACTCTTCTCCGTGCGCAAAAAAGAGATTAATATTAGATAGAATTATTAAGGTTAGATAGAAATACTTGAAACTTTTAACTGTGTGCAAACAATAGCAATACATAGTTGATTGCAAACAAATTAGTGCCTTTTCGAATCATGAATTTACTATATATATATATAAAGAGGATTTGACATTAAATAACCTATAATGGTTGATATGCTAATAAAACCAACCAACCAACCAACCCACCAACTGGCAGATAACTTGAAAAATGCATCAAAATTTTCAAAGTGATTTTTGAGAATTTTTTTGAACTGGTAGTACTATCGGCCTTCACTGGGCTCCAAGTGACTGCAAGTCTCTTTAATTCTCCAGGATCTTGACAGTTTTGGATCCTTCTATGGTTCCTAACTTACCCTAGACTTTTCTATAGGCCTTTGGAGAGCATTTCAAGGGTTCCAAATATTTTGAAACAGTCCCTAAAGGGCCTGTGAAAGAGACTGGGGAAACTAAGATCAGAAGAAGAATCGAAGCCATCGAGACCACAGCACTGTTAAAATCAGCCAGAGTGCTTAAGAGAGTCCCGAAGATCTGAAGAGACTTGCTGTTAATCAAACATCGGGGAAAAACCATCAGTTAAAACTTGTGTGAAAAAATCGCAGTATTAATAATAGATCACGACCTGAAGACCAGACCTTATAATAATCAACAAAAAAAAAAAAAAAATAGAGAATTTGCAAGACAATTTTACAAATTCTCTTTTTTTTTGTTGATTATTTTCTGTCCCGGCTGACCACAGAATAAAACTGAAAGAATGTGAAAAAAAAATAAGCACCTTGACCTTACTTGAGAATTGAAAAAACTATGGAACATGAACGTAACGATTATACCAATTGTGATTGGTGCTTTTGGCACAGTAACTAACGAATTACTAAAGGGACTGGATGATTTGGAAGACGAGTGGAGACCATCCAAACGACAGCATTATTGAGAACAGCCAGAATACTGTGGTGAGTCCTGAAAACTTGAGTAGACTTGCTGTCACTCAAAATCCAGTGAAAGACCATCAGCTAACGCTGACGTGAAAAACTTTAAAAAAGTAAATGGGCACACCTGAGAGGGGAAGGTGATCTACTGCGAATTGTGCAAGAATTTGAAATTTGACAATGCAAAGAAGGGGTTATGCACGAACTAGAAAGCGTCCTTGAAAATGAGACGCACAAATTTCACTGGGATTTTGAGATTCAAACAGATCACCTAATCTCGGCTAGACGACCAGACCTAGTGATAGTCACAAAAAAAGAGAACCTGCCGAATAGTGGATTTTGCCGTCAGGGCGGACCACTGACTAAAAATAAAAGAAAGTGAAAAAAGATATAAGTACTAGGACCTTGTTAGAGAGCAAAAAATCTACGGAGCTTGATTGTGACAGTGATACCAATTGTAATATGAACCCTCGGAATAATTCTTTGGTTTAATAAGGGAAGTAGAAATTTTAGAAATCAGAGGATAAATAGAAACCATTTATACTTCAGCATTATTAAAGTCGATACTGAGAAGAGTCCTGGAGACTTGAAGAGAGTTGCAGTCACTCAAATTCCATTTAAAAGCCATCAGCTAATACTGCTGTAAAAATTCCCAAGGAATAAATTATGCAAATGGATCTCCTAATCTCGGTCAGATGACCAGACCTAGTGATAGTAAAAAAAAAAGTTAAAAGAAAGCTATATGAATACCTAGACCTTGCTAGTGAACTGAAAAAAACTACGGAACCTGAAAGTGACGGTGATACCAATTGTAATTGGTGCATTATGTAACAGACAAAAAGATTGGTACATGGACTGCAAGACTTGGAAATAAGAGGACAGGTGGAGACCATTCAAACTACAATATTATTAAGATCGGCCAGAATACTGAGAGGAGTCCCTGAGACATGAGGAGACTCCAGTGGAAAACTATCAGCTAACGCTGGTGTTAAAAAAAAGAGAAAAAGTATGCATAAACCAGAATCTAACCTGAAAAATGAGACGCATAATATCCCCTGTGATTTTTAGATACAAACAGATCACCTAGTCCCGTCCAGACGACCAGACCGAGTTATAATTCACAAGAAGAAAAAAAAAGAACTTGCCTTCTTCTGGACTTTGCCATCTGGGCGGACCATAAAGTGAAAAAAAAAAAAAAAAAAAAAAAAAAAGAAAAAAGAGGGGCAATACTTGGACCTAACCCGGGAATTAAAAAAGCAATGTAACATAAATGCGACGGTGATACCACTTGTAATTGTTGCACCAGGAACGGTCCTCAAAAGCTTGGAAAAGGGGCTGGAGGAGTTAGAAATCAAAGGAGGAGTCGACAACATCTAGATTACAGTATTGTTGAGGTCGGCCAGAATACTGAGAAGAGTCCTGAAGAAAACTTGCTATCACTCAAATTTCAGCGAAAGACCATCAGCTAACGCTTGTGTGAAAAACTCTCAGGGTGTAAATAATAATAATAATAATAATAATAATGGGAAACAATACAACTCTAT
>CAUZXS010000347.1:35000-101901 GCA_963585895.1 Sepioteuthis lessoniana
ACTGTTCAAAGTTCACTAACAATTCAATCAAACATCAGAAATTTGTTTATCTACAATTAAATGATCAAACAGTTCTATTGCAAACAATTCAGTTTAGCGTAAGTCATTTGTTTGCACTTAGTTTAAATGTCAAACAGTTCTATTTAACCAATAAATAGGATCCTATCAGGTGCTACCACTCCGGGTCAGAGTGGACTTGGGAGTGATGGCAGTGAAGGTGCACTCTGCATTCCTCAAAGATTCAGCATTACTGTTACCTCACTATCAGATTGTTTTGTGTTATATCCAGGACATTCATTAGGGGTCTGACCCCTTTGCAGAGATGCAGTGGGGGTATTTTACAGCCCCAACCGAATGAGCTATGGTTTAAAGCTTTCAAGTAATTTCGGGAGATTAAGTCCCACAGCCATATCACGAATTATCTGCCGTCCATAATAAATTCAACACTTCAATTAACACCATGTTCTTCGAGGAGGGTATTTATGCATTCATTCTACAGTGATCAATCGAGCGAGCGAGCGAGAGAGAGAGAGAGAGAGAGAGAGAGAGAGCGACAGAGAGAGATATGTAAGACCTACACCCCCAACGACGCTACCAGTTGGTCTTGGATGAGTAGGACTGTAGAATTCGTCAACTGCACCTCTGCAAGGGGAGGTAAGACCTACACCCCCAACGACGCTACCAGTTGGTGTTGGATGAGTAGGACTGTAGAATTCGTCGACTGCACCTCTGGAAGTGTATGAAAGTCCTACACCCCCAACGACGCTACCAATTTGTCTTGGATGAGTAGGTCTGTAGAATTCGTCAACTGCACCTCTGCAAAGGGAAGTAAGACCTACACCCTCAACGACGCTACCAGTTGGTCTTGGACGAGTAAGACTGTAGATTTCGTCGACTGCACCTCTGCTAGGGGAGGTAAGACCTACACCACCAACGACGCCGCCAGTTGTTCGTGAGTGGCCATTTGTTATGCTTGGAGGGATACTGGTGGCTGAGTACATAGTCACGTGATCTACAATACTCCATTTTGGCCCTTACTGGTATTTATCGAGCGCTCCACATACACGGGAGTTTTGCACAAGGCATTTTTATTGTGGATACCAGGCACAGGACTCTAGTCCACGCTGGTTCCAAAAATGCTTTGAGCCTCTCGCATTCTCCAAGAAAAGTGCGCTTCTGGCGCCAGGCTATAAACCTAGCCCCCACCCCCGGAGAAGGATTAAAGCTTGGGGGGAGGTTCCCTGAGGCTTCCGGTCTCGGCTGCAAGACGTGAATGATGAGCCTCCACAGCTCTCACCTCAGGCAATCTCAGCCGCCTACCACCAAGCCAAAACACACCCAACCTGATCTGCGTACCTGTAAACACCACTGGCCGAAGTGTGTCTCGGCCCAGTGGACTGTTGTTTTAGCCCTTAATGTACTTGATGGGACAGGTGGTCTTTGAAGACTTTGCAAACTATACCCGACCGTATTCTTCAAATTGCTCTTGTGACAAACAAATACCCACCCTTTTTAGATTAAACTTGCTTCAAGGCAATTGTTGAGTGTTAATTGTGTTGAGAAAAACAAGACTTTCAGTGTCCCGGATATGACTTATGATGGCAAAGCTCTAGTCTTGTAGCTTTCGGGAATGTGGAGTACTTATTCATTGCCATTACTCCTAGAGCTACTCTGACCGGGAGTGGTGGTACCTGTTAGGATCCCATCTATGTGTCAAATAGAAATATCTATTTCTTTTATATAGTTGAAAACATATAACTGTGTGCAAACAAAAACTGATGTTAAATTGAATTATTAGTACTACATAGCAATACTTGAAACCATTTATCGGTGTGCAAATAGGACTATTAGTGTTGGGTTGCAATTGTTAAAACAGTTTAATTATGTGCGAACAGAAAAATCAATATTTGAAACAATTTAACGGTGTACAAAAAATAAATACCAATACATAAAAGCATTTAACACGCGGATCCATTAAACTGTGTGCAAACAATAAATAGTAATATTTGCAAATTATATATAGCAATACTTAAAAGCATTTAACTGCATGCAAACAAAAATAGCAATACTTAAAAACATATAGCTGTCTATACAATATATAGCACTACTTAAATGCATTTAACTGTGTGCAAAAAAAATAGCAATACTTAATACCATATAGTTGTCTTAAATATATAGCAATATTTAAAAGAATTTAACTGTGTGCAAACAAAAATAGCAATACTTAAAACCATATAGCTGTCTTAACAATATATAGTACTACTTAAAAGCATTTAACTGTGTGCAAACAAAAATAGCAATACTTAAAACCATATAGCTGTTCAACAATATATAGTACTACTTAAAAGCATTTAACTGTGTGCAAACAAAAACAGCAATACTTAAAACTATATAGCTTTCTAAACAATATATAGTACTACTTAAAAGAATTTAACTGTGTGCAAACAAAAAAGTAATACTTAAAACCATATAGCTGTCTAAGCAATATATAGCACTACTTAAAATCATTTCACTGTGTGCAAACAAAAACAACAATACTTAAAACCATATAGCTGTCTTAACAATATATAGTACTACTTAAAAGCATTTAACTGTGTGCAAACAAAAACAGCAATACTTAAAACCATATAGCTGTCTTAACAATATATAGTACTACTTAAAAGCATTTAACTGTGTGCAAACAAAAACAGCAATACTTAAAACCATATAGCTGTCTTAACAATATATAGTACTACTTAAAAGCATTTAACTGTGTGCAAACAAAAATAGCAATACTTAAAACCATATAGCTGTCTTAACAATATATAGTACTACTTAAAAGCATTTAACTGTGTGCAAAAAAAAATAGCAATACTTAAAACTATATAGCTTTCTAAACAATATATAGTACTACTTAAAAGAATTTAACTGTGTGCAAACAAAAAAGTAATACTTAAAACCATATAGCTGTCTAAGCAATATATAGCACTACTTAAAATCATTTCACTGTGTGCAAACAAAAACAACAATACTTAAAACCATATAGCTGTCTTAACAATATATAGTACTACTTAAAAGCATTTAACTGTGTGCAAACAAAAACAGCAATACTTAAAACCATATAGCTGTCTTAACAATATATAGTACTACTTAAAAGAATTTAACTGTGTGCAAACAAAAACAGCAATACTTAAAACCATATAGCTGTCTTAACAATATATAGTACTACTTAAAAGCGTTTAATTGTGTGCAAACAAAAACAGCAATACTTAAAACCATATAGCTGTCTTAACAATATATAGTACTACTTAAAAGCATTTAACTGTGTGCAAACAAAAACAGCAATACTTAAAACCATATAGCTGTCTTAACAATATATAGTACTACTTAAAAGCATTTAACTGTGTGCTAACAAAAATAGCAATACTTAGAATAATAAAACAATAAATACCGATACGTAAAAGCATTTAACTGTTTGCAAACAACGAATAGCTATACGTGGAACCTTTTAACTGTGTTCAAATAAATTAGCTCTGACTAATACCTGTCTATATTTCTGATATGAGGTATTATGTACATTATTTACATTTTTCTATTGTCTTCATTGTCGCCATGTTTATCACAACGTTTCATGGACAAAGATGTTTGTTAAATCCAGTGACATACCCAAAGAGTGTGAGTTCAATACGCGTTGAAAACAGTGGAGAACTTTCAGAGGAGAAATTAACAGGAGATAACTGTTAGCTATCATCTATTAAACATGGCTCGTATAATTAGAACAGTCTACCCCGGTAAGCGAAAAAAAGGGTTAAGTTCGACATTCCAACCACCTGAAGAAGGCAGCAGCGTTCAACGGCCGAAACGTTACAATAAACATGGTTACAAAGATGAGGACAATAGTCCGGAAAATGTAAATAATGAGCTCTAACTAGTTTTAAAATTATGATACCTACAAAATATTCGTTTATAAATTATACATACATACATATATATATATATATATATATTAAATATATACAAGGTGCCGACGATAAATTTCCAGACTTTTTTCGCATTGGCATTTAAAATTGTCTTACATACTTGAACATTCATTATGTTATTACTATACATCTTATGAGATGACTGACCAATTTTTATGATTTCAGGTTCAAATGAACAGCTACAGCAGCAATTGGAGTACACCCTACTAAAACCTGATTGTCACAGCTGGTGAATTTCAAAAATGCTATCTGACACATTGGAAGAACGATATGTAAAAAAATTGTGTTTTAAAATTGGAAAAAATGCCACAGAAACGTATGGAATGCTTAAGACTGCTTTTCGACAATCTTGCATGAATCGAGCATTAGTTTTTGAGTGGCATAAGAGATTCAAGGAAGGCAGGGAGTCTGCGAGGGATGGTGAGAGGTGTGGGAGGAGTAAGGAAGTCAATAGACCAGAGTTGATTGGCCAAAGGGTTAAGGTTACTATGTTGCGGTTTTAAGGGAGTTCAGGAAGAGATTCCGTTGGAAGAGGCCAGCACTCTTCAAATCGGGTCAGTGGCATTTCCACCAGAACAATGTACCAGTCCACAACTCCATCCTTGTCACAGACTATTTGACCAAGGTGGGCATCAAGGCAGTACCTCAGCCTCCTAATAGCCCAGACCTTGCTCCTTGTGACTTTTGGTTATTTGCTAAGCTCACAGGATGTCGTTATGAGACAATATGAGGAGATGAAAGAGGCTGTGACGAAGGTCATTGACAAACTCACATAAGAGGACTTCGACGGGGCCTTCCAGAAGTTGTTGGAACGGTACAACAAGTGCTTTGCAGCCGGAGAAGATTACTTCGAAGGGGACTAGAGTTTCATGTGTGTACTATCAATAAAAGTCCCCATACGAAAAAAGTCTGGAAACTTATCGTATGCACCTCGTATATATATATATATATATATATATAATTTGTAAACGAATATTTTGTAGGTATCATTATTTTAAAACTAGTCAGAGTTCATTATTTACATTTTTCATTTACATTCATGGAATTTAGACAGTGACCCATGGGTTTCATAGAGTTTTTTGCATAACGACAATCAGGCAATTAAGAAAATAAAAACAACTAACACTGTTATAATATATATATATATATATATATATATATAGGATTAGGCATCAAATAAACTACAAGTGTTGATATGCCATACAACACAATAAACCAATCTTCTACAAACATTTATTGATTTCGGCAGCTTTTTCCCCTTTCTCCTTCCTCTGACTGACCAGTAGATGGTACTATTTACCAACCCCTCCGCTCGGGCAGGATATGACACAAGGTCAATTTTTAAGCGGAGTTGAACAGGTTTTGAATTCAGAGTTTTCCTTCTCCTAGACTAGTTGCCTCACCAAGGCTGAAGAACCTAGTCCGTCCTACTATTTACCCATAGCTGGAGGGAGAATAAGGGGGTTCATACCTTTCCCAAGGGTATTTGCCCGAAAGTGAACGTAATAGCGCGACTGGAGTACGAACTCGCATACTACGATTCCGCAGTTCATCGCTTTAACCATTACACCACGAGGACACCCCCCTGACCAGTAGATGGTAGATATTTACCTGCCTTTCATTTTGGAAGGAGGCGGTAAACTAATTTTTACCCGTCAGACATCAATTGGGCCGAACGAGAAACCGTGCACGGTCAGTGTGTATTGACGTTAGAACTAGACGTGTGCCTTGAGGTCTGACAAAGGCCGCGATCTGAGAAAACATTAGTTGAATTCAACCGGGGTTATCGTTCGTCAGGAAGTCTCGTGTCATTCCTAAAGCGGGAAAATCAAAAGGAGGCATTAAACCATTGATTCCAGAGTGTGTGCAATATCAGACCATTGCCAAAGACATCTGCTGGCCTGGGTTTTTAGAGTGCCAAGATCCAAGAAGTTCGATTTATGCACTGCTAATCAATTTAACCAAACTTCAGCGAAGTTTAACTTATGAACCTCGATTTAGGGCTCGATAAACTTTATGTTTGGTTTGGTTTCGTTTCGTTTCTTTGTTCAGTGGCATATCAACCGTCGTGGGGTATTCAATCCAACTTTGTTGAAAAACAGTAGTGGAACTTTTTATTCCATAGCGGTGATTTTAATGTTCGTTTCGTTTCTTTGTTTAATGGCATAGCAACTGTCATGGGTTATTCAGTGTCAAATCCATCGTTGTGGAAAGTAGTTTTCGTACTATTTAATCCATAGCTGTGATTTTAATGTTCGTTTCGTTTCTTTGATTAATGGCATATCAACTGTCATGGGTTATTCAGTGTCAAATCCATCGTTGTGGAAAGTAGTTTTGGTGCTATTTAATCCATAGCTGTGATTTTAATGTTCGTTTCTTTGTTTAATGGCATATCAACTGTCATGGGTTAATCAGTGTCAAATCCATCGTAATTGAAAGTAGTTGTGGTACTAATTAATCCATAGCTGTGATTTTAATGTTTGTTTCGTTTCTTTGTTTAATGGCATAGCAACTGTCATGGGTTATTAAGTGTCAAATCCATCGTTGTGGAAAGTAGTTTTGGTACTATTTAATCCATAGCTGTGATTTTAATGTTCGTTTCGTTTCTTTGATTAATGGCATATCAACTGTCATGGGTTATTCAGTGTCAAATCCATCGTTGTGGAAAGTAGTTTTCGTACTATTTAATCCATAGCTGTGATTTTAATGTTCGTTTCGTTTCTTTGGTTAATGGCATATCAACTGTCATGGGTTATTCAGTGTCAAATCCATCGTTGTGGAAAGTAGTTTTGGTGCTATTTAATCCATAGCTGTGATTTTAATGTTCGTTTCTTTGATTAATGGCATATCAACTGTCATGGGTTAATCAGTGTCAAATCCATCGTTGTGGAAAGTAGTTTTCGTACTATTTAATCCATAGCTGTGATTTTAATGTTCGTTTCGTTTCTTTGTTTAATGGCATATCAATTGTCATGGGTTATTGTTGTAACCCAACAAAATGTTACTGCTTGATAAATAACCCAAACGAAGTTGGGAAATGGCAATCTTTATAACATTAAGAAAATACAATACTCCCCAGTGGCGTGAACAAGGTAACCCACTACTAGTGGTGAACTACTTAGTCAGCATAACTCACCTCCTTAACAATAGATTCCAACGTATTTATCAGGAATGGAACATATCCGTTAATATTCATAGGTAGGGTATATAACATTTATTCAATGTGGAAGCCATTTTTGTTGAAGTTCAGTAGTGGTACTACTGGGTGGATCGATAAAATTGTCGCCCTAGAAAAGACGACATGATGCTATTTCCGTTTAATGAAAACCGGTTTTCTTTATTTTGTGGCATACCATCTACTAGTTGGCCAGTCGTGTACAAATCCCAAGAGCGATAGGAGCCTTCTATCATGTCTGAAAGTGACACAATGTTCAACGAGCGAGATCGGAGATGCGCTGCTGTACAACTCATGCACTCTACCGATCCAAATTATGACAACAGGACTATTGCCAGCACCCTCAAAATGCAAATCTGGATGGCCACGAAAAACAGGGACGTATCCAGGGTGATGAAAACAAAGTTTCCGGCTACGGTTATGGTCTTTGGTGTGGTTTCAAGTGAGGGCGACATCATGCCACCTCACATCTTCGAAGTCGACTTGAAAGTAAACATGTTGTAACCATGGTGTCACATGTGGTGTTTTGGAATTTCTCATATATAGCGGTAGTTTCTTCGTTGGATAACCGACTCATTAGCCCAGTGGGTAGAGTGTTCGCCAATGGTCCGGGAGACCGGGGTTCAATCCCAGGTCGAGTCATACCAAAGACTCAAAAAATGGTACTTGATACTTCTTTGCTTAACACTCAGCATTATCAGGTACATATCAAGAGTAAAGTGGAGCAATCCAGGGAAAGGAGTAGCGCCCTCCTCTACACCTTGGTGTAGTAGCTATCGAAAAGGGAGCCTTCGGGTCACCCTTGACTATGGTCGCCAACTTTACTTACTTGAGTTTATAATTATTTTAAAACGATTATCCTAAACCACTTGAGAGCACGTCATCATTATCATATCATGCTGCTCGCATGGATTTCCCTAACTCTCTCTCGCCATTTGTCGCTATCATCGATGTGTCCGTACAGAGCTGCTGTAGATCAGTTCTTGTTGGTCATTCAACACTTGCATGTTCGTGTGTAGGGGTCCATAGGAGAACGTCACTTATGAATTCGTCCTTACTTCTCCAGCAGTGTCTCACATGTCTTGTTTGTCTTATTTGGATGGTTTTAGAGATGGGAGGTAGGTGGACGTACAGTTGCTGTTTTGTGGGATGTTGCTTCCAGGATTTGTTCAATATGACTCATAGCATTCTTGAGCAATTCTTGTTTAGCTTTTCCTCAATATGCTTAGTCAGCATCAATGTGGTGCATCCATACCGTAGAAATGACTTGACTGCTGCTTGGAAAAAACTATGCTTTATTTTATCAAATAAGTTTGACTTCCATATGATCGATAACTTTTTGAAAGCAGTCCATGCCTTCACAAGTATTGTGTGTAGTAGCTATTGAAAAGGGAGCCTTCCGGTCGCCCTCGACTAAGGGAGACAACTCTACTTACTCTTCACCGGATGATGCCAACATAAGTATATCATCTTGTGAAGAATATGCATGATCGGCAGATGGATTGTGCTTGACGTGCTAGTTGGTCCATATATATAATGGCTCGTATGCCTAAAAACAGGTAGACATATTCAGTTTAAGAAAGAACATCCAGATAACACTGGGTCCCTATCACGCCTAGAAGTGCCCGTCGTAGGAAATGAACACGGTGACACGAGTTCAAATCCTGGACGAGATTGATTGCATTTCACATTGCACTAATACCCTTGGGAAAGGTATGAATCCAATTATTCTCTCTCCAGCTATGGGTAAAATAGTAGGACAGACTATGTTCTTCAGCCTTGGTAGGGCAACTAGTCTAGGAGAAGGAAAACTCTGAATTCAAACCTGTTAAACTCTGCCTAAAAATGACCTTGTGTCATATCCTGCCCGAGCGGAGGGGTTGGGTAAATATGATCACGCCTAGATTTTATAATCCAAATATCACCGACTGGAAAAATTTACACTAGTTTCTATAGAAAGCCCAAAACTAAAAACCTCTTTCTGCATTTTAAATCAGCTCTTCCACTCAATGCCAAACCAAATTACATTAGAAATGAAATTTAACGAATTCACAACAGATGCAACGAAAAGAAAGACAAAGTTACACACACGGCACACTTTATAAACATCCTCAGAAACAGTGATTATGAGGTGCATACGATGTTTCCAGACTTTTTTCGTATGGGGACTTTTATTGATAGTACACGCATGAAACTCTAGTTCCCTTCGAAGTAATCTCCTCCGGCAGCAATGCACTTGTTATACCGTTCCAACAACTTCTTAAAGGCCCCATGGAAGTCCTCTTGTGTGAGCGTGTCAATGACCTTCGTGACAGCCTCTTTCATCTCCTCATATTCTCATAATGACAGCTACTGAGCTTAGGGAATAAGCAAAAGTCACAGGAAGCATGGTCTGGACTATAGGGAGGGTAAGGAACTGTCTTGATGCCCATCTTGGTCAAATAGTCTGTGACAAGGATGGAGTTATGGACTAGTGCATTGTCCTGGTGGAAATGCCACTGACCCGATTTGGAGAATGCTGGCCTCTTCCGACGGTATCTCTTCCTGAACTCCCTTAAAACCTCAACATAGTAACCCTAACCCTAACAGTTTGGCCAATCAACTCTGGTGTATTGACTTCCTTACTCCTCCCACACATCTCATCGTCCCACACTGACTCCCTGCCTTCCTTGAATATCTTATGCCACTCAAAAACTGATGCTCGATTCATGCAAGATGCTCCAAAAGCAGTCTTAAGCATTCCATACGTTTCTGTGGCATTTTTTCCAAGTTTAAAACATAATTTTATTACATATCGTTCTTCTAAAGTGTCAGATTGCATTTTTGAAATTCACCAGCTGTGACAATCAGGATTTAGTAGTGTGTATTCCAATTGCTGATGTAGCTGTTGATTTGAACCTAAAATCACAAAGATTGGTCAGTCATCTCATAAGATGTATAGCAATAAGATACTGAATTTCAAGTGTCTACGACAATTTTAAATGTCTATACAAAAAGTCGGGAAACTTATTGAATGCACCTGGTATATATATATATATATATATAAACCGGATTTGCCATTAAATAACCAACAATGTTTGAGATGTCTTGTGGTATCATATCTATTTTCGATACATAACGAACTCTTCCAATAAGGATATAATATTTGATTGATATCCACTCTTTTCCGAGGACAGAACAACAGGCCATAAAAACAAACTCAACCCAATCCTCACAGGACTGGAAAAAAAACAAAAAAACTTTACTCCCTAAAAAATGCTAATTCGCTTTGAGCACTGTCTGGCAAAACTGTATGAACTGGAACAGAAAAACACAACTTTAAGCAAAAAACAAACAAACAAAAAAAACACACAAAAAAAAAAAAATCCTCTGTAAGCAAAAAACAATCTCCTATTCATATTGGGCAAAATTTGCCGTGACCATGCAGATAGCAATTGTCTTTTTGTAAAGGTACCCGTGGTGTAAGAGTTATCGTCGTAGGAAATGGACACGGTGACACGAGTTCAAATCCTGGACCAGACATAGCATTTCACATAGCACTAATACCCTTGAGAGAGGTATGAATCCAATTATTCTCCCTCAAGCTATGGGTAAATTGTGGGTATCTGTGGGGTTGTCGTCCATCTGTGATAATTTGGCCCTTTTGATTTTTAATACGGTTACCCGAAGAAACCATAATAATTCTATTCGTAATGACTCTTGCAGTTAATTTAATGGTTTCAAGTATTGCTATTTAGTACTAATAATTCTATTCGTAATGACTCTTGCAGTTGATTTAATGGTTCCTAGTATTGCTATTTAATACTAATAATTCAATTAAACATCAGTCATTTGTTATACACAGTTAAATGTAAAAACAGTTTTATTACAAACATTTTAGTTTGGCGTGTCAACAAAGTCAAATAGTTCCAAATATTGCTATGTATCACTAACAATTTTATTAAACATCAATCATTTTTTCACACATAGAAAAATGATCAAACAGTTTTATTTCAAACAATTCAGCTTAGTATACATTCACAGTTTTTTGTTTACACTGTTAAGTGTAAAAACAGTTCTATTACAAACAATTCAGTTTAACATATGTTTACAGATTAAATGTCAAACAGTTCCTTTTTAAAAAAATTCAAATTAGCATAAGTCATTAGTTTGCACTTGGTTTAAATGTCAATTTGAGCCATAGATAGGACCTTATTAGGTGCTACCTTGGAGTGATGTGAATAAAAGGATACTCTGCATTCCCCAAAGCTTCAGCATTACTGTAGCCTCACTCTTATATAGCATATGACATGGATTTTCGGTTCGTTCCTTGTGACGCTGTGTGCTTTGACAAGCTGTCACGCTGTGATGAGAAAACAGGGATGTGACAGAACGCTCAGGGCAGTCGAGTCCAACAGGTGTGTAACCGGAAGGAGATCACGTGATGAGAACCACGTGGACAGATTTAGTGCAGAGAATCGCAGTCGATTGAGGGGCACGCAGCTGATCAGAGGCGTCTCTGACGAGCTTGAAAGGGGGTGCAAGCAGTGGCACCCCCGGCTTCCGGAAGAAGATATGGGATGAAGCCCTTTCTCCGAGTATATGTCTCTCCATCTATCTCTCAAACCAACAACTAACTGTGGGCTCCTTTCGAGAATAAAAGGAGAGATATATTTTTATAAATGTTATATACTCATCTACATGTTCATGCAGCATCATACCGTGGTGTAATGGTTAACGTCGCAGGATATGGACACGGCGACACGAGTTCAAATCCTGGACCTGACAGATTGCATTTCACATAGCACTAATACCCTTGGGAAAGGTATGAATCCAAAATATTCTCCCTCCAGCTATGGATAAATAGTAGGGCAGACTGGGTTCTTCAGCCTTGGTGAGGCAACTAGTCTAGGAGAAGGAAAGCTCTGAATTCAAAACACTTTATTGCAAGGGTTCAAAAAGGTTGTGTGGGGTTTTACTGTGAGAGGGAGCTGGAGATCGAACATAACTGCAATATTTTGACCCCCAAACTTATGGCCGTCAACGTTGTGTCTTTCTCGTTCTTCTGATGCTCAACCGGAGCCCTGGGGTCCACTCTGCAGGGTGCTGGTTTTCTTTACTGCATCTTATCAGCATCTTCTCTGGACCCCGATTCATCAGGGCTTCCTGAGGGTCCCTTCGGCCGGGTGTGGCTTTCCTTACCACAACTCGTCTCCAACTCCGTCCGATCTTCAACACTACTGCCACTGGCTCGTCGAACTCAACTGAGTTATATAATCGTTCGACGCCCACTCGATCTTTGAAATCGAATGTTTAATCGTCATCAAGTGGAAATAATTGTCATGCAGTTCAGAGGTCACTCTTTTCCGGTGCATCACTCTGTAGTGGCACAGTGGGACCTTTAACTTGTCCCATATTATCAGCCTTAATCCGCCCACGCGATCTCTTTCGATTACTGGCCATTGGAATGTGTCACTCCTTCCGGTGCATCACCTTGGAATAGCATTTTTGGGCCGGGTCGAAGGTCAAAATATTACATAAAGAAGTGTTTCGTTCGTTCATTGAATTGCGTAAATCGTGGGTATACAACACTCACTATAAGATTGTTTAGTGTCATATGTCAGGACACACGTTGGGGGGCGTCTTACCTCTCTGCAGAGATGCAATCGGTGTATTCTACATCCCCAGCCGACTCACAGTTGAATGATGTCAAATATTTCTATCTCTACGAATATTGGAAATATATTTATCCTTTTACAAATTTATAACATTTCTCGACTAAATTCCTAATAAGGAGTTGATAGATTTGTTGTTGGTTCGGTTGGTTGGTTTCTTATTTTAATGGCTTATCAACCTTTGCAGGTTATTTAATGCCAAAGCTATTCTCCTAGAAGAACAGTAGTAGTACTATTTAACCCATAGCTGGGAGGAAAGTGAACGTAATAGCGCGACTGGAGTACGAACTCGCGTACTACGATTCCGCAGTCCATCGCTTTAACCATTACACCACGAGGACACCCACCCCCGAGATTTGTTGCATAGCCATGAACAACCATACATACACATACACATGCAGAAACATATTCAACACAATAAAGACGAGCGGACACAGTTCTTTAGAAAAATATACCTCTCACTTTATTTGAAAGGGTTCGAAAGTGTTTCGAAGGGTTTTATTGTATAAGAGGTAAGTTGGAGACTGAACAGAACTGCAACATATTGACCCCCACTCTTCTGGCCATAACAGCGTTTCTTTACCGTTCTCCTGGGCTGCTCAACCGGGGGCCTGGGGGCCCAACGTCTGCTAGGACATGGTTCTCATTCCAGCATCTTCCCTCCAACTGATCTGAACTTCCTGTCGCCGGGGTTATATAATAATTTGACTTCCACCTACTTCCTGCGAGCGTCACATTTGTACTCAATTCAACTCCTCGACAGTCAAGGTCGCCCTCTGATATTCCTCGACCGGATGCACCTGTTATTTACACAGGTGCATTTCTTTTTTTGACAACTTGGCCATGTTCAATATGTAACAGATTGATTTATTTTAACGGCATTTCTTTTTTTACTGCAGTTCCGGATTTCGTTCATTTTGTCACTGACAAATGAAGGTAGAAGTGAAGAAAAAATCTGGATCAAAATGATCCAATGTTTCATGGAAAGACTGCTGTTTAAATATTTACATAAGTTTCTATATAATACAAGAATTTTATGTTTTTTCGACATATGTAATGGAAATTGGAAAAAATGTCACATCATCGGGAGATACTTATCCTATTTATCCTATTTGTCAATCATATTTATCAACCCCTCTGCTCGGGCAGGATATGACACAAGGTCAATTTTTAAACGGAGTTTAACAGGTTTTGAATTCAGAGCTTTCCTTCTCCTAGACTAGTTGCCTCAACATGGCTGAAGAACCCAGTTTGTCCTACTATTTACCCATAGCTGGAGGGAGAATTATTGGATTCATACCTTTCCCAAGGGTATTAGTGCTATGTGAAATGCAATCAGTCTCGTCCAGGATTTGAACTCGTGTCACTGTGTTCATTTCCTACGACGATAACCATTTCACCACGGGCACCTCCGGGAGATACTTATTAGAACAAAACACACAGAGACACACACTTCGCCAATGGCCCGGCAGACCTGGGTTCTATCCCAGGTCGAGTCATATCAAAGGCTTTAAAAATGGTACTTGATGTCTCCTTTCTTAACACTCAGAATTATAAGGTAGGGATCAAGGGTAAAGTGGAGAAATCCAGGGAAAGGAGTAGCAGCTTCCCCTACACCTTGGTGTAGAAGCTATGGAAATGGGAACCTTCGGGTTACCCTCGACTGTTGTCGACAACTTTACTTACTTATATATATAATGGCTAGTATGTGTGCATATCTATCTATCTGTATGTATGTATGTATTTTGTCATCTAAAATGCTCTCTTTCGAAAACTATTAGAGCAGCTGATCGCTAAATCCAATGGAAGTTACATGTGATAAAGACAAATAAATGAGTGTGTGTGAGGGAGTTGGAATTAATCGATTGAAAAATTGTGGCCAATTTAATCAGCATGCCGTATGAAGACTAATTCGTAAAGAGTGATCGATCGCAAGATCAGCCGAAAATGCCTTGCAAGTTTAATTAAGGCCAATCGATAAAAGCCTAAGTGTCAAAGTCTTTGATAAAATCCCTTCGAAATATCGGCTTTAGCTCAAGGAGAAGTAAATTTTATTGCAATTAATTCAAGGTATGAATTTAGCAATGTTTTAAGAGTCTGAATGTTAGATATCTACGTATTTTAAGTAGGGGTGTCCTCGTGGTGTAATGGTTAAATCGATGGACTGCAGAATCGTAGTAAGCGAGTTCGAACTCTAGTCGCGCTATTACGTTCACTTTCGGGCAAATACCCTTGGGAAAGGTATAAACCCCCTTATCCTCCCAGCTATGGGTTAAATAGTACCACTACTGTTCTTCTAGGAGAATGGCTTTGGCATTAAATAACCTACAAAAGGTTGATATGCCATTAAACAAAGAAACCAAACCATATTTTAAGTAATGATACAAGATTGTGAAATGAAAAAAAAAATTTTTCTGTTCGAAAATCTCCAAAAACGATCAAGTAGATTGAATAGCTGAATTATCATTTCTATTTAATCTGGACCTTCAATTCTGATCAAAATTCTGAATGGCTTCTTTTGTGTCATAGCCATGATATGGCTATGTGTGAAACATACATCGAATATCCATAAAGATAGAACATCGGAATTTCGAAACACGAAAAACACTTGACGACTTCTTTGTTCAGGTACGAAACTTTTTATTACTTTTAAGTTTAAAGGTTCTTCGATATAAGGAGAGAGAGGCACAATCTTTCTTTTCTGGCTTTTTCATCTGCCCCCCCCCCCGCCCATCTCGTGCGGCACCCGCCACAAAGGCCACTGGCCTGGCTTCGGCGAACAAGCGAAAGTCAACCGTCTCGTTTGGTGTCCAGTTCTCAACTCTCTTAACTGTCTTCAAATTCCCAAAATCCTCCGCGCGCTTCCGGTGCGTGACGTCATTCGCCCTCGCTCGCCCCCGTTTCCCATTTCGATCTATTGTGACACCTCTGAGTGACGTGTCTGCTCTGTGCGAGCGCGCGTGAACACCTGTGTTAATGTAAGTAACCCATGTGCTGAGCCGAAAGGTTCTCAGCCTAACTAAACCCAAAGGCAAAAACCGAAATCCCTCGGCCATTATGTTACACTTCAATCTTAACCCATAAAGAACAGATTTTATGCTTGTTTAAATACTTATGGCCGATACTATATCATTTATATCCATTATTTGCATGATGGTCTAAGTGTTTGCCAAAGGCCTTGAAGACCTGGGTTCAATCCCTGGTCGAGATATACCAAAGATTCAAAAAATGGTACTCCATGCCTCCTTGCTTAACACTCAGCATTATAAGATACGGATCAAGGGTAAAGTGGAGCAATCTAGGGAAAGAAGAAGCGCCCTCCCCTACACCTTAGAGTAGTAGCTATCGAAAAGGGAGCCTTCGGGTTATCTTTGACTATGGTCACCAACTTTACTTATCCTAGAGAAAATACTGATCATTGATATTTGGTTTGTTTTTTTTTCTTTTTGTTTGCGCTTTATGGCATTTCAAACTTTGTAGGTTATTCAATGTCTAATCCATTTTTAAACACATAAACAGTTCTATTTCAAACTATTCAGTTTAGCGTAAGGATATTCAGTTTCATTAACAAAAACATTTCTTTTTCAAGCTATTCAATCTAGTCAACCAGTTCTAATTAAAACAATTCAGTTTATTATGAATATAGATTTTGTTTACATACTGTTAAATGTCAAAACTGTTCTATTTCAAACAATTCAGTTTTGCGTAACTACTGTTTCAATGTCAAAAAAATTTCCATTTCAAACAATTCCGTTTAGCATAAGTACGCAGTTTAGTTCTATTTGACCCATAGATAGGACCCTATCAGGTGCTCCCACTCAGGGCCAGAAGGGACCTTGGAATGATAGCGATAAAGGAGTACTTCCTGCTGAGGCCAGAGAATGAATGTGTCATCTACATATCTTAGCCACATAGATGGCATTAGTGATGTAGATCCTAATGCCATTTCTTCGAAGTATTCCATGTATATGTTAGCCAATGACAGTGGCGAACACATGGCCAGTTCTTCTTGTCGGTATATATCAGATCCCGAAGTAGGTTGTCTCATCACAGGTTCAGTCCTGACTACAGGCGCGTAACAATACAGGAATACTTAACACTTGTACCCAGTTATACAAACGGAATCAGAACAGGCGACCCCAGTGGATTCAATAAAGGACGTAGTTCGAAGTTCCGTGTAGGTTCTCGAGTTCGACAAACACCTGAAGAAGGCCGGAGGAAATATCGACCGAAACGTTGTGGAAATAACAATAAAGATAAAAACAAAGTCCGAAAACCCTTAATGATAGAAACCTAAAATTGGCATATATCTAAAATTAAAATATACGTTAACTCGAAAGCCATTTTAATTTTTGCATTATAATTTCGATGATAGAAATGTACATCAAAAATTTATCATTGATATTTCGATAAATTAATATTAAAATAAAACTGTCAACTTAAAAAAAAGCTGTCACATATGAAAACTACGCTTACCCAAAAAATTGAAGCCAACAATGTGTACTTGTCCTGTTAAACTAACGATCTTGAAAAATACCCAATGTTTGGTCTGCGGGTAATGTAACAGCCGTGTAACGTAACAAAGAGACCCAAAAAAAGATGGTGATGTAACAGTTGCTCAAACAAGATATCGATGTAACAACTGTGTAACGTCGGTAGGGACTAAAAAATGGTGGTGATGTTACATAAGTTGAAGTATCAAACTTCAACTGTTTGGTTTGGTTTCATTTTATGGCGTATCAACCATTGCAGGTTATTCAAAGCCAAATCCTGTATTTACATATAAATCAAATGTATATGGGTTGGTTTGGTTTTATTTTATGATATACCAACCATTGTAGGTTATTTAATGCCAAATATTTATACATATATATTGAATATATATGATTGGGTTTGGTTGGGTTTTATGGCTTATCAACCCTTGTTGGTTATTTAATGCCAAATTCTCTTTATACATATATATTAAATATATATGATTTGCTTTGGTTGGATTTTATGGCATATCAACCATTTTATGTTATTTAATGCTAAATCCTCTTTATACATATATGCTGAATATATAAGATTTGGTTTGGTTGGGTTTTATGGCATATCAATCATTGTAGGTTATTTAATGCCAAATCCTCTTTATGCATACATATTAAATATATATGTTTTGATTTGGTTGGGTTTTATGGCTTATCAACCCTTGTTGGTTATTTAATACCAAATCCTCTTTATACATATATATTAAATATATATGATTTGGTTTGGTTGGGTTTTATGGCATATCAACCATTGTAGGTTATTTATTGCCAAATTCTCTTTATATATATCATCATCATCATCATGTCGTGCGGCCAGCACGGATATTCCTGACCCTCTCTCTCTCCCCGTCTCCCTATCATTCATCGCCTCTGGCAGGTTTTCAGGGTTACATCCCGTATCCTCACATAGCTGCTGTATATATGTTCGAGATGGTCGTCCTGCTTTTGATTGGCCATATGCGGGGGTCCACAGGATTACATCACTTACGAGCTCGTCCTTGCTTCTCCAGCAGTGTTCGGCATGTCTGGTTCTTCTAGCTTGGATAGTTTTCGTGATAGGTGGTAGGTGACCGTATAGTTGGTGCCTTGTGGGGTGCTGCTGTCAGGACTTGTTCAATATTGCTCTCAACATTCTTGTATAATTGCCGTCTAGCTTCTTCTCCAGCCGTTTAGTCAGCGTCCAATTAGTGCATCCATATAGCAATATCGACACGAACGCAGCCTTGAAGAAACTGCGTTTCATTTTATCGGTCAGGTTTGATTTCCATATGATCGAAAGCCTTTCGATAGCTGTCCATGCCTTCGTTAACCTCGTGTCGATGTCTTTTTCGGCTGATAAGACGCTGTTCCTAGATAGGTGAATTTGTCAACCAGTTTAAGAGAGGTTCCGTCAAGTGTGGAGATGTCACATTTCTGATTAAAGCACATAAATTCAGTTTTGTGTGCATTAACATGGAGTCCAATGCCTGCAGCGGCTCGTTCCAAGCTGTAGTATTTCGGCTTGGTTGGGTGTATTGGCCAGTAGCGCTATGTCATCGGGTAATTGTTTTGCGGGGTACCTTCTGCTTCTTTTCTTTGTCAGCACGAAGCCGTTTTCACTAATGTTATCGATCGATATCCTAAGTACGTAGTCTAGACAGATGATAAAGAGGTATGGGGCTAGCGTGTCCCCTTGTAGTACTCCTGCTACAATGTCGAAGTGTTGTTGGGCTTTATGGCATATCAACCATTGTAGGTTATTTAATGCCAAATCCTCTTTATACATATATATTAAATATATATGATTTGGTTTTGTTTTGTTTTATGACATATCAACCATTGCAGGTTATTTAAAGCCAAATCCTGTTTTTACATATATTTTAAATACGTATGATTTGTAAAAACATATTGTTGAAAAAACTCTAAAACGAGGCAAAGTTAAATGGTTTCAAGTATTGCTATGTATCACTAAGAATTTATTTAAACATCAGTCATTTGTTTACACACAGTCCATATTTACCACCACTCCCGCTCGGGCAGGATATGACACAAGGTCAATTCTTAAGCGGAGTTTAACAGGTTTGAATTCAGTGTTTTCCTTCTCCTATACTAGTTGCCTAACCAAGGCTGAAGAACCAGTCTGTCCTACTATTTACCCATTGGTGGAGGGAGAATATTTGGATTCATACCTTTCCCAAGGGTATTAGTGTTCTGTGAAATGCAATCAGTCTTGTCCAAGTTTTGAACTCGTGTCGCCGTGTCCATTTCCTACAACGATAACCATTACACCATTTTTCATCAACCCTCCACTCGGTCAGGATATGACACAAGGTCAATTTTTTAAGCGGAGTTTAACAGGTTTGAATTCAGAGTTTTCCTTCTCCTAGACTAGTAGCCTCACCAAGGCTGAAGAACCTAGTCTGCCCTACTATTTACCCATAGCTGGAGGGAGAATAATTGGATTCATACTTTTCCCAAGGGTATTAGTGCTATGTGAAATGAAATCAGTCTCGTCCAGGATTTGAACTCGTGTCGCCGTGTCCATTTCCTAAGACGATAACTATTACACCACTTTTCATCAACCCCTCCACTCGGTCAGGATAACAGTAACAATTTAACGTCAGTCATTTGTTTGCACACATTTAAATGGACATTCAGATGAGTTGTAAGTGAATAGTTTGAAGTTAATTTCATTTTTGAATTAGTTCTAATTTATGAACTGCCAGCGAGAATTGAACCTACAGGTTATGATCTGCTCGTTGAGCTCTTTAAATACAAAACAAGGTGGGAATAAATAGTGATAAAAAGAAAACAGAATGCTTTTAAAACATTTTTTTCTTAATGAGAAGCAAGAAATAAAGCTAAGGTAGTTTTGGAGTGATCCGTTTTATAGCGGCGATGGAAGAAGGGGCTTAAGATCGATCAGATAACACTGAAACAAGTGTGTCAGTTAACGAGAGAGAATGTGGAAATTGAAGAGAAGTAATTGTATTTGATCTTCTTGCTTGATTCTAATCAAATCAACTTGCTTTCAATTTGATCTCTCCTTCTTAATTCTATTTGTTGGCAGCTCTAAAACTCTGATAACTAAATCCATTTTGAAGCGGTAAATTTATTTACAAGATTTTAGTAGAGAAAACTGCTTGTGTTGGGCTTCCGTAATTTTGTTCTTTATCTTCTTTTTTCTACCTTTTTCCTTTTTTTTTTTTTGTTGTTCTTAAGCATATATTTACTTCTGTTTCTTTTTGTTTTTGGTTTGTTTTCTTCGTTTTTTTTTCTTTCTTTCGCTTATTTTTCCTATTCTTTTTTTTTCAAGCGACCTTTCTTTCTTTCTTTCTTTGCTCCATCTATTCGTTTGTTCTTTCTTTCTTTCTTTCTTTGCTCCATCTATTCGTTTGTTTTTTCTTTCTTTCTTTCTTTCTTTCTTTCTTTCTTTCTTTCTTTCTTTGCTCAATCTATTTTGTTTCTTTCTTTCTTTGCTCCTTCTATTCGTTTGTTCTTTCTCTCTTTCTTTCTTGTTTGCTCCATTTATTCGTTTGTTCTTTCTTTCTTTCTTTCTTTCTTGTTTGCTCCATCTATTCTTTCTTTTTTTCTTTTTTTCTTTCTTTCTTTCCTGCTTTGCTCCTTCTATTCATTTGTCCTTTCTTTCTTTCTTTCTTTCTTTCTTTCTTTCTTTGTTTGCTCCATCTATTCTTTCTTTCTTTCTTTCTTGTTTGCCCCATTTATTTGATTGTTCTTTTTTTCTTTCTTCCTTCCTTCCTTTCTTTCTTGTTTTCTCCATTTATTCGTTTGTTCTTTCTTTCTTTCTTTCTTTCTTTCTTTACTCCATCTATTCTTTCTTTCTTTCTTTGCTCCATCTATTCTTTCTTTCTTTCTTTGCCTTTTTTTAATTTGTTGTATTAATATTATCAATCGTTCCTTTCCTTGATTTAATTTTAATCGTTTTTTTCGCCACTTTATTTCTTATAAAAAAACGTCAAATTTCACGAATTCTCAATAATGAAAAAAAATAAATAAATAAAACAAATAAAACATTTGTTTTATTTATTTATTTATTTATTTTTTTTCATTATTGAGAATTCGTGAAATTTGACGTTTTTTTATAAGAAATAAAGTGGCGAAAAAAACGATTAAAATTAAATCAAGGAAAGGAACGATTGATAATATTAATACAAAAAAAAAAAACACTCTTAAAATGTTTAAACTGAAGAAAACATATAAAATCAATATTACATAAAATTAGCCTAGGTTAATTTCAACCTGGACATGTTTATAATTTCCGAATAAGCACTTCGCTAAAAATCTAAAAAAAAAAATTTACCACTTATTTAATACATGTTGTAATACTTGAACTTCGTATGATAATAATAATAATAATAATAATAATAATAATAATAATGCATGGGTTAGGGAAGACTGGCTGAAGACCCGAAGGCAAAAATACATCTCTATTTATTCAGATAAACACTCATAAAAATACCAAGTTGGAAAACTCCGAGTCATGTTGGTATATATGGATTCTGGTTTTAAAATTCACCTCCATCCATGACAAACTGGCTATCGAAAGGAATAAATGCTTAGAACAAGCAGACGTACTCGAATGGATGATCAAGGGAAGGACCACTCTCATCTAGAAGGACCGTCAAAAAGAAACCACCCCAAACAACTATAGACTTACAACGTGCCTACCAGTGATATGGAAAATACTAACAGCATAGATACAGAAGATTTATTACATGTTAATAAGCCGCGTACAGGAACAGAAAGAACGCTGCAAATGGACCAGAAGAACAGGAGAGTTACTGTACATTGATCAACACATTCTCAACGAGAGCAAGACGAGACGAGAAAATCTAGCTATGGCGTGGTTTGACTACAAAAAGACGTGATATATCCCCGCAAAGAGGTATAATAAAGGGTCATAAAAATGAACAAGATATCAGACGAATCCATAAACTTTATCGAGAAAACCGTAGCAACCTTGAGAGAGGAAGTGACAATAGGAGGAAGAATCTTAGCTGAGGCAAAGATCCAAGGGAGGCATATTCCAGGGAGATGCACTATCACCATAACTATTTGTAATAGCGATGATGCCACTCAACCACATGTGTAGGAAAAGCAAAGGCGGATACAAATTTAGTAATCACAAGTAAAGATCAATCCCCTAATGGATATGGACGACATAAAACTGTTCGCAGAACATGAAAAAGAATCGGGGATCCTAATACAGGTAGTAAGAAAATACAGTCAAGGCATAGGGATGAAATTTGGCATAGAAAAGTGCACTATGCTAATAATGAAAGGGAGCAAAGACACATGACGGAAGGAACAATACCACATCACCAAGAAAATATCAGAATGCTCGGGGAAAAAGAAACTTACAAATACTTGGGGATATTGTGAAACAATATCCACAGACGGCGGAGGTGTCCGTGGTGTAATGGTTATCGTCGTAGGAAATGGACACGGCGACACGAGTTCAAATCCTGGACGAGACTGATTGCATTTCACATAGCACTAATACCCTTTGGAAAGGTATGAATCCAATTATTCTCTCTCCAGCTATGGGCAGACTGGGTTCTTCAGCCTTGGTGAGGCTACTAGTCTAGGAGAAGGAAAACTCTGACTTTAAACTTGTTAAACTCCGCTTAAAAATTGACCTTGTGTCATATCCTGCCCGAGTAGAGGGGTTGGTAAATATGAATACCTACAGACGGCTGGTTTTGTTGCCCTGGCAGTTCGTCTTGTGGTGTGGACCCCGTTGTTTCTTCTCACACCAGGCCGTGTTGGCATTTCACATGTTGTACAAAAAACAAAAAAATAAAAACTAAAGAGAGGGTGGAAGGAAGAAAACACGGATTTTGAACTGCAAAACTCAGGAGGTGAAGTCTGGAAGTTTTTAGCATTCTAGGTGAATTTGTTATGGCTAACGCGAGAACTCTGCGAAAGTCATACACAGCTACCAAAAATCCTGGCTCATCTGGCCATCGTCTTCATTTACTCTATGCTCCGGAGACCCACTCCTAATTTCTGCCTCGGAGTCCAACCCCTAACTAACATAGCTCTCTTTATCCTTACCCTCCAGTTTCGCAGGTTTTCGCAGGCACAGATCTTTGTGTGGTCTTCGTGCCAAACTAGACAAAGGGGTCACTCCATACACCAGTCAAAGATGCCGAAGATAAGATCCCTTCTTTGGCTACTCCTCAACAAACACACACACAGACTCACACTCATACATCCATGTATATATATACATACACGTATTAATGTTCATTATCGTACCACAATATCGGAAGTGGACGCCATCATACAGGTGACGAAGAAGGAACAAACTGAGAAAGAATATCTCAGAAGAACGAGGAATATACCCGAAAACAAACTATAAAGTAGAAATCTCATCAAAGGAGTAAACGCCTAGATCGTTCCCCTTACTCGGGACCATTTTTGAAGTGGACGTAGACAGATTGCATATATCAAGAAAAGAAGGAGGAAGAGGTCTCAACAGCATTGAAGATAGGGTCGATGAATCGATACAGAGACTCTAAGACTACATAACAAGCACAGGAAGTTTGATTAAAGCCACTAGAAACAATACAGACAACACAAGCATCAACATGACACCCCCCAAAAATTGAAGTAAAACAACTGTATGGATATTTAAAAAAAGTGAAATCTCGCACGAGAAAACTTGGACATGGCTAAGACAGGGAAACCTTTTGAGAAAAACTGAATTTCTTCAGATGACAGCACAGAAGTGTTGTCATCTGAAGGAATTCAGTTTCTCTCTTAACGCCATTAGAACGAACAATGTCAAAAAAAAAAAAAAAAAGAAAAAAGAAAAAGAAAAGCAGATGTAGGCTGTATGGTGATAGAGATGAAACGATCAACCACATTATAAGCAAATGCAGTGAGTTAGCACAAAAACGTATAAGAGTAGACATGACTAGGTAGGGAAGTTGATCCACTGGGAATTGTGCAAGAATTGTGAATTTGACCACCCGAAGAAATGGTATATGCATAACCCAGAATCCGTCATGGAAAATGAGACTCACAAAATTCTTTGGGATTTTGGGATACAAACGGATCATCTAATGTCGGCCAGATGAGCAGACCTAGTGATAATCAAAAAAAAAAAAAAAAAAAGAAGAGAATTTGATTTCCGACTTACCACAAGGTAAAATTTAAAAAAAGCAAAATGAAGGATAAGTACCTAGACCTTGCTAGAGGGCCGAAAAACTCATGGAACATGAAGGTAGCGGTGATACCAATGGTGATTGGTGCGCTTGGTACAGTCACCAACGGATTGGTACAGGAACTGGAGGATTAGGAAATAAGTGAACGAGTAGAAACCATCCAAACTACAGCATAATTAAGATCCGCCATAATACTTTTGAAAGTCCTAGAGACTTGAAGAGACTTGCTGTAACTTAAACTCCAGTGGGAAACCATCAGCTAACGCTGGCGTGAAAAAACTCTCAAAAGAGGAAAATAATGATAAAACAAATAATTAAAAAAGAAATCCCTATAAAACAAAACAAAACAAAACAAAATAAAAACGATGACAAATGGAATAAAGAGATTTTGAGAAATAAAATTTGCTGTTTAAAAGAATTTTGAAAGGATAAGAATTTGTCGAAGCGAGTGACACAAGAGCCATGTTTAGCAATTAACTGGGTAATGTTTTTAGGGGGCCTTAGTGTGCCATTGTTAAACGGTAAGATTAAACAGTAAATTTAAACAGTAAGTTCCGTAGCATTACTGATTCAAAAAGATAACAGCCACTGAAGTTTCTAAAAAGAAATTTTATACAAAATAAACAAGAAAGAAAGGGAGAGAAAAGATAAACTGTTGCAAATTTTAGTGCAAGTTGCTGGAACTTATCTGAGAGTGTCCGTGGAAACAAAGTTCTTTGAACTAAATATTTTTCTTTTTTTTTTTTGTTTTGTTTTGTAGAAATGTTTCTGAGTTCTTTGAATTTGAGTATTTTTCTTTTCTTTTCTTGTTTTGTAGAAATGTTTCAGAGTTCTTTGAATTTGAGTATTTTTCTTTTCTTTTCTTGTTTTGTAGAAATGTTCCTGAGTTCTTTGAATTTGAGTATTTTTCTTTTCTTTTTCTTTTTTGTAGAAATGTTTCTGAGTTCTTTAAATTTGAGTATTTTTCTTTTCTTTTCTTGTTTTGTAGAAATGTTTCTGAGTTCTTTGAATTTGAGTATTTTTCTTTTCTTTTCTTGTTTTGTAGAAATGTTTCTGAGTTCTTTGAATTTGAATATTTTTCTTTTCTTTTCTTGTTTTGTGAGAAATGTTTCCGAGTTCATTTAATTTTGAGTCTTCTTTAAAGTTCTTTTTAGCAGAATTCTCGGTTGAATTTTCTTTCTGTTGTTTAACTTGGTGGAATTTCAGTAGTCGACTTTTGTTTAATTTTGATTTTATTTCTTGGGAATTTCCATTCAAGAAGCAAGTGACGAAACCCATCTGTTTGCTAATTTTTCCCGCCTTTATAGCCCGGTCCCTGAATGCATACTGAGGGTCTAAATAGTAGTTCTAGACAAAAAGAAGTCACTTTTTGGTACCGCACTGTCTGGGATTACTTCTCTCTTTTTCCACTCAGACCAAATCAAGTGCAGTACATGTTCGGCTTGATGTTTTTTTCTTAGAAATAAATTTTTGTAGGAATTAAGACGTTGGATAATGAATTAGGACGTAGAAGGAGGTGCCCGTGGTGTAATGGTTATCGTCGTAGGAAATGGACACGGCGATATAAGTTCAAATCCTGGACGATACTGATTGCATTTCACATAGTATTAATACTATTGGAAAAGGTATAAATCCAATTATTATCCATTCAGCTATGGGTAAATAGTTGGGCAGATTGGGTTCTTCAGCCTTGGTTAGGCAAGTAGTCTAGGAGAAGGAAAACTCTGGCTTCAAACCTGTTTAACTGCGCTTAAAAATTGACCATATGTCATATCCTGTCCGAACGGAGGGGTTGGTAAATATGATAATGAATTAAGATGTAAGATAATGCTAATTAACATTACTTGAATGATTGAAAAGTTCTTCACTCCGAAGGACAAGAAATAATATAAGCGTGGGATCAGAGAACAGGCGAAAAGGTAGCTTCACCCAGTTCGGACCTTGCTCGTTCGGATTATTACTTGTTACGATCTATGGCTTACTTGGTTTATGACACTTTCCCAACCAATAGGCTATAGAAGCTTCAGTGACGGAATTCTTCGGCTCGAAGGACATGAATTGATAATGTTGGGTATCACCTACCTTTTCAGCATAATGAGCTGTTCCATCTGCCATATATGGCAGTAGCGGAGATCAGTCTGAGAAGAAAAAGCCTACGAGCCAGACCAGAAGAGCCGTTCCTATTGTTGAAGTATATCATTACTCTATCACTAATCCTATGTTCTTATTACTAACAGTCTCTCTCTTGTAAATACTCTTTCCTGTAAATATAACTATTTTCCTCTCAAATCGTGGTTTATCTACTACTTGTGTTCACTAACCAGAACACAACAGATAACAGCGTGGAATCAAAGAACTGGCGGAAAGCTAGTTTCACCTGGCATAGAATCCGGATCTTACTCGCTCTGATTATTATTTGTTATCTATGGCTCAATTTGATCCTGACACTTCAAAGCAAAAAACTATTCTTATGCTAAGTTGAATTGTTTAAAATTAAGTGGCACCATTTAACAGTGTGCAAAAAAAAGGAGTCCGGGCTTGTTTAAAAACGTTATCTACCAAATGTGCTTAGAAATCATATTTTCAATTTATGTGTAAATAGGATTTGGCATTAAATAATCTGCAATGGTTAATATGCCATAAAACCACACCCAACTAAAATAAACCATATTGTTGAGAGAGTATATGTAAATCCAAGTTAGGATAGTTTTAGGGATAGTCAATGTTGTCATTTTCTTAGGTTCGATGAGACCATGAATGTCGTTGACTCAGTAATTGCATTATCGTAACTTATATATATATATATATATATAGTTGGCGACCTTAGTCGAGGGTGACCCGAAGGCTCCATTTCCAATAGCTTCTACACCAAGGTGTAAAAGAGGGCGCTACTCCTTTCCCTGGGTTGCTCCGCGTTACCCTTGATCCTTACAATGATGAGTGTAAAGCAATGTGGTATCAAGTACCATTTTTGAGTCTTTGGTATGACTCAATCTGAGATTGAACCCTGATCTCCCAGACCATTGGTGAACACTCTACTTATTAGACAAATGTCCCAGTATATATATATATATATATATATATTGTCTTCTACAGACTGTTTCATTGTACCACAAATCTTCAGTGGACGCTTGAAGCTGGGATCGAAACCCACCCAAATATACTTTAGATTTAGTATCATACCGTTCAGCCAGCAAGCGAACCACGTCAGTTCGGGAATTATAAGGCATTATGTAGTAGCTTTAGTTTTGTTTTATATATATATATATATATATATATATATATATATATATATATAAGTATCTTTTTATTTTGCTTGAAGCATTGCATAAATTATTTTATTTTATTGTATTAAATTAATTTAGAGGGCTATTAAAATCATTATTTCGCATTGCAATAGCCCTCTAACATATTTCAATACTACGTATATATATATATATTGTGAGTGTGTGTTAGTGTACATGGACTTAAAATAGAAATATCATTGATATACAAATTTGTTTATTCCGGCTAATTAGGCCATCACCAGAAGATTTATCAGAGGGTTTATATTTAAGAAGTAACAGAATCATCAACACTTGGGAAATAATGTCCGTGGGCATAAAAATCGGGCATTTTTAACAACATTTCATTCAATAATGAAAAGTCTTGTTGTTTATTCGTGGTCTTATTTGCTTGAGGTCACAGCTTGCAAAAATTGAGAGTTAACAAAGGCCACGTCTAGTCAGAAATGGCAAATCAGTATATATATATATATATATATATATATATATATATGTATATTTAGGCAGCATTTCTTCGTTAATGCAAATTTCATTAAATATAATAGACATTTTATGTCTACATATTTTCTTTTGGATCCGTTCGAATTCCCGTATTACTTTTATTGTATTCTGGGGGAATTGATTTATGTATTGTCCATAGTTGCATGTATCCCTAGTACTTTCTGCCCGACTTTGGGCCATCATCAGGGGAGGATCTACTACAAAAGTGATGCTAAAACAAAAGTTACATCACTTTTGTAATAGATCCTCCCCTGATGATGGCCCAAAGTCGGGCAGAAAGTACTAGGGATACATGCAACTATGGACAATACATAAATCAATTCCCCCAGAATACAATAAAAGTAATACGGGAATTCGAACGGATCCAAAAGAAAATATGTAGACATAAAATGTCTATTATGTTTAATATATATATATATATATATATATATATATATATATATATATATATATTGCTTTTGTTGAGCACTCTGGCGAAGGAATTAATGGCTGTCACTCGCGTCATAAAATGTTCTTCGTATGAACTGAGCACTCTGGTAATGCAAAATGTAAACAAGCGAAAGCTACTACATAATGCCTCATAATTCCCAAGCAGACGTATGTCGAGTGATGGCTGGGCGGTATGATACTAAGTCTAACGTAAATTTGGACAGATTTCAATCCCAGCTTGAAGTGTCCTACGTGTCTAGCCACACTGAAGATTTGTGATACAACGAAACAGTCTGTCTGTGGATGACAATATATATATATATATATATATATATATATATGGGGGGTGCTAATGGGTGGATATATATATATATATATATATATATATATATATATATATATTTGTTTGTGTATGTGAGAATACTTTCTTAATATCTTTACGAAGTTGATCCGATATTCCTACAAAACTTTTTGTTTTTTAATGAAATTTATGGCGTTAACACAGGTGTGTTTAATTCAATTCAGTATTTTGTTGCGAGACTTTAATTCTCGTCCAGAGGAGAAGTGGCGGATACTTTCTTTTAGTTCTCAAAAAGGATTTTTTTTATTAATCCGTATTGTAATCTTTTTCAGACCGAAACATCGCCATCATTTTTAAAGCGTGCCGGCTGCACGAATTTCTTTGACTCTCTCTCGCCGTCCGCCCCTATCTGCTATCGCACTTGTAACACCCATTGTCCGCACGGGGTTGAATGTAAGCGTTTGTTGGTCGGTTAAGGCTGTAGTGATCACATGCAGAAGTCCATACTAAGTTGGTTGGTTGGTTTGCTTGAGTTTTATAGCATATCAATCTTTGTGGGTTATTTAATGCCAAATCCATTTTTATACCAATAATCAGTTCTATTTCAAATAATTCAGTTTAGCATGAATACGCAATTTATTTCAATGTGATCAATTAATAGGGCCCAGTCAGGTTCTACCACTCCGCGTCCGGGTGGAACTGGGAGCGATGGCAATGAAGGTTGGTTGGTGGTTTAGATTTTATGGCGTATCAACCTTTGTGGGTTATTTAATGCCAAATCCATTTTTATTCCAATAATCAGCTTTACTTCAAACAATTCAGTTTAGCATAAGTAGACAGTTTAATTATGAAAAACATTTTTATTTCAAGCTAATCAGTTTAGTCAAACATTTCTAATTCAAAGAATTCAGTTTAGTGCAAGTACAGTTTCAATAGAAAAAACAGTTCTATTTCAAACAATTCAATCTAGCATAAGTATGCAGATTTGTTCTATTTAACCCATAGGCAGGTCCCGGAGTGGTAGCATCTAATAAGATGCTACCACTCCGAGTCAGAGTGGACCAGTAGCCCATTGGAAAACGTCGCTAATGAGTTCGCTCTTACAACTTCAGCATCGTTTTATTTGAATGGTTCATGAGATGGGAGGTAAATATCCGTACCGTTGTTGTTTTGTGGGGTGCTGTATCCAGGATATATTCAGAACAGCACGCAACATTCTTGAGTAATAGTTCCCGCTTTGCTTTTCGTTAGAGTTCAAATAGTGCCACCGTTCAGTTATACCGACACGATTACTGCTTAGATAAAAATCCCGTTTTGTAATAGGAAAAGTTACCTGAAACCATGTAATTTCTTGCCAGGTTTGGTTTGGTTTGGTTTCTTTGTTTAATGGCATATCAACCTTTGTAGGTTATTTAATGCCAAAGCCATTCTTCTAGAAGAACAGTTGCGGTACTATTTAACCCATAGTTAGGAAGATAAGGGGGTTCATACCTTTCCCAAGGGTATTTGCCCGAAAATGAACGTAATAGCGCGACTGGAGTACGAACTCACTTACTACGATTCCGCAGTCCATCGCTTTAACCATTACACCTCTTCTTACCAGAAATAATTGCCTGACTTCACCATTTATTAACCAAAGGTGAATAGACATGTACACCCAAATAATGAGCCAAACAACAAAAATATTTCTACACATTTTCAGCAACTGGAGATTTCCTACGAAAAAAGAACTCATTGTATTTATGAGTTATGCTAGTGTTATATTCAACAGAGATTTTTTCCAAATATCTTTAGATGCCGTTTTTAATTGTAATCGTCATATTTCCGCAATCAAGCAGACTTTTGTTCCATAAAATGAATTTGGTTTGATGGAGTGTTGGATAAATAGTAATTTACGAAGCTCTTTGCTTCGATGTGGCACAGGGCAGAATGAACGGAGCATTTAATGAGACTCGAACTCTCTCGTGTAGGTTTGCTAGTTAAGCTTGCTAACCGTTACACTACCAAAGGAGTGTTGGATAAATATCAAACATTTGTTGGAGTGTCTATTACACAATGCTTTATTAAAGGAGAGTTTATTATACATTATTTTATGACGGGAGAGTCTATCATATTTTATTTTATGATAGAAGAGTCTATCATAAATTATTTTGACAGGAGAGTCTATCATATATGATTTTATGATAGGAGAGTTTATCATATATTATTTTATGACAGGAGAGTCTATCATAAACAGTTCTATTTCAAACAATTCAATCTAGCATAAGTACGCAGATTTGTTCTATTTAACCCATAGGCAGGTCCCGGAGTGGTAGCATCTAATAAGATGCTACCACTCCGAGCCAGAGTGGACCAGTAGCCCATTGGAAAACGTCGCTAATGAGTTCGCTCTTACAACTTCAGCATCGTTTTATTTGAATGGTTCATGAGATGGGAGGTAAATATCCGTACCGTATCATAAATTATTTTGACAGGAGAGTCTATCATATATGATTTTATGACAGGAGAAAAACGGCTGGAGAAGAAGGTAGACGGCAATTACAGAAGAATGCTGCGAGCAATCTTGAACAAGTCCTGGCGGCAACACCCCACAAGACACCAACTGTACGGCCACCTACCTCCTATCACGAAAACTATTCAAGTTAGACTAACCAGACATGCAGGACACTGCTGGAGAAGCAGGGACGAACTCATAAGAGATGTACTCTTATGGACCCCCACACATGGCCGTGCAAAAGCAGGACGACCAGCACGAACATACATTCAGCAGCTATGTGAGGATACGGGATGTTGTCCAGAAGACGTGCCTGAGGCGATGAACGAAAGGTAAAGGTGGCGAGAGAGGGTCAGGGATATCCGTGCTACCAGCACGACATGATGATGATGATTTTTTGAGAGGAGAGTCCATCATATATTATTTTATGACAGGAGAGTCAATCATACATTATTTTATGAGAGGAGAGTCTATCTTATATTATTCTATGACAGGAGAGTCTATGATAAATTGTTTTATGACGGAAAAGTTTATTATAAAGTGTTAGATAAATCTAATAGAATTTAAATTTTCAATCGACATTTGATGTGCTAATAATGATTTTCACTGAAAGTAATTTTTGTTTTTCCATAAAATTCATTTTTACGTTATAAATTTGACTTTTTGATAGAGTTAGTGCATTTGTGGCGCTGGACATCGACGGAAAAAAATCAATTACGAAATTTTACACTGGTGTAACCGCATAAATTCCTTTTCCTCAAAATATTTGTCATTTTCATTTTAAACCAAGTGAAATAGGTTAATGGATTTAATTGGTTTGATTTGATTTGGTTTTATGGCACATCAACCATTGTAGTTTATTTCATGCTATGTCCTGTTTATATATATATATATATATATACTAAATATTTGATTGCACAGTCGGCTGGGCCCATAAAATACACCGATTGCTTCTCTGCAGAAGGGTAACCCCCTACCCAACCAGTGTCCAGTGTATGACACAAAACAATCTGATGGTGAGATTCCAGTAATGCTGGAGCTTTGGGGGAATGCGGAGTATCCCTTCATTCCATTGCTCCCCGGTCCACTATGGTCCAGAATGGTAGCACCTGATAGGGTCCTATCTATGGGTCAAATAGAACTAAACTACGTAGTTATGCTAAACCGAATTACTTGAAATAGAACAGTTTTTAACATTGAAACCGTACTTACGCAAAACTAAATTGTTCGAAATAGACCTGTTTTGATATTTAACTGTGTGTAAACAAAAAACTATACTTATACTAAACTAAATTTTTTGAAATATAACTGTTTGACTAAGCTGAATAACTTGAAATAGAAATGCTTTTGAGTATTAAACTTATGCTAAATTTAATTGTTTGAAATAGAACTATTTATTAGTATAAAAATGGATTTGGCATTAAATAACCTGCAAAGGTTGATATGCTATAAAGCCTAAAAAAAAAACAACAAAAAAAAAAACAAAAACAAAAACGATTAAATGAATATTTGATTTGTAAACACATTTTGTTGCTAACATTTTTAAACGAGCCTGGCCTCATGTTTTTGTACGCAGATGTTTTTAAAATTTCTATAGATTATTAATTTAATGGAAAGTACATTACAATGAAACAGTCACAATTTAACATCAGTCATTTGTTTGCACACATAGTTTGTTGGTAATTTCACGTATAAATGAGTCAGGACTAATTTGTTCGCACATTAGTATTACTATTGTTTCTACACTGTCCATCGTCATCATCATCATGTCACGCTATCAGCATGGATAACCCTCACTCTCTCTCGCCACCCATCCCTATCATCTATTGCTTCCAGTAGGTCCTCAGTGCTACATCCCGTGTCCGCACAGAGCTGCTGTATATATTTTCGAGCTGCCTTTGCACCTGCATGTGAAGGGTTCCACAGGAGTACATCACTTATGAGCTCATCCCGACTTCTCCAGCAGTGTCCTGCATGTCTGGTTCGTCTAATTTTGATAGTTTTCATGATGGATGGTAAGTGGCCGTACAGCCGCAGCTTTGTGGGGTGCTTGTTCAATATTGCTCGCAGCATTCTTGTGTAGTTGCCGTCGAGCTCTTTCTCCATACGTTTAGTTAGCATCCATGGAGTGCATCCATATAGCAGTATCGACACGACCGCTGCTTGGAAGAAACTGCACTTCATTTTATCGGTCTGGTGTGACTGTTAAATGGTGTCAATTACTGCTCTCAAATTCAATTCGATATTAATAATTTCCATATTAAAGTCGTTACAAGTATTGCTATTCAACACTAATAATTCTGTACAAGATTACACTTTGGTTTGCACACAGTTAAATGGTTTCAAGTATTGCTATGTATCACTAACAATTCTGTTAAACATAAGTCATTTGCTTACACACAGTTAAATGATCAAACAGTTCTACTTCTAACAATTCACTTTAGCATAAGTCAATAAAGTTAAACGGTTTCAAGTATTGCTATGTATCACTAACAATTCAATTAAACATAAGTCATTTGTTTACAAACATTTAAATGTCAAACGGTTCTATTTCTAACAATTCAGTTTAGCATATCAACCAAGTTAAATTGTTTCAAGTATTGATATGTATCACAAACAATTCAATTAAGCATAAGTTATTTATTTAAACACAGTTAAATGATCAAACGGTTCTATTTCTAACAAGTCAGTTTAGCACATCAACAAAGTTAAACGGTTCCGAGTATTGCTATGTATCACAAATAATTCAATTAAACATAAGTCATTTGTTTACAGACAGTTAAATGATCAAACAGTTCTACCTCTAACAATTCACTTTAGCATAAGTTAATAAAGTTAAATGGTTTCAAGTATTGCTATGTCTCACTAACAATTCAGTAAAACATAAGTCATTTATTTACACACATTTAAATGGTCAAACAATTCTTCTTCTAACAATTCAATTTGGCATAAGTCATGCACTCAGTTTAAATGTCAAAACAGATCTACTTGACCCATAGATAGGGCCCTATCAGGTGCTACCACCTCGGGTCCGAATGAACCTGGAAGTGATGGACATGAAGAGATACTCTGCATTCCCCAAAGCTTCAGTATTACTCGAGCCTCGCCATCAGATTGTTCAGAATTATATCCAAGACACTAGTTGGGGATGGTCTTATCCTTCTGCAAAGATGTAATCGGTGTATTCTACAGCCGCCGTCGACTGGGTTCAATTCAATTTATATTGTCGAAATGTATCTTGCGTTTTCTTTTAACTTTAATTAAATCTTAAATAATTGAAAGGCACTTTTATACTATTTTATATTATTCCCTTAAATTTTATTAATGTAAATTGCAAAAATACCGTATCGTTATTGGATAATTTCGTTTTAAATTATTATAGATTTTTAATTAAAAAAGGTTTTGGGCAGAATGACGCTGAAAATAAGCTGCTGGGTTGTCAATCGGTGGCCTTTAATTCATGCTTTGTTCTTACAACTAAATGAACCTCAATAATATATATATATATATATATATATATATATATATATATATATATATACGCTCTATTTTATATATATATATGCTATGTATGTTTTATATATATATATATATATATATGGTATATACATATGTTTCCTGAATGTTATATATATGTTATATTATAAATAATAAAAGCTAGATGAGAATTGCACAAGAATGCCATAAGCTACATTGAACAAATCTTGGAAGCAACATCTCACAAAACACCAGCAGTATGGCCACCTACCTCCCATCTCTAAAATCCTCCAAGTAAGACGGACAAGGCATGCGGGACACTGCTGGAACTCATAAGCAACGTTCGCTAATTGACCCTTCAAACGGACGTGCAAGTGTTGAACAATCAACTTGAACTTATCTACAACAGCTCTGTACGGACAAAGGATGTAGTCGAGAGTCACGAATGGCGAGAGAGGGAAATCCGTGCTATACAGCAAGACATGATAATGATGATATGATATGTTATATATATATGCTATATATATGTTATACATGCGCTATATATATATATATATATATATATTGAGTTGGCGACCATAGTCGAGGGTGACTCGAAGGTTCCCTTTTCGATAGCTACTACTGTAGGGGAGGGCGCTACTCCTTTCCCTTTTTTCCCTTTCCCACTTTATCCTTGATCCCTATCTTATAATTCTGAGTGTTAAGCAAGGAGGCACCAAGTACCACTCTTTGAGTCTTTGGTATGACATCCGGGCCATTGGCGAACACTCTAACCACTTAGCCAATATATATATACATATATATATATCAGACGAAAAAGAATTTAACTTTCTAATTCTGTTGTTGATTTATTTCGGTTTTACACATGTTATTGTGACCTCTTCAGATGGAAAGAAACAGTGATGTATTCACAATGGAATTAGAAGACTGAATTCTTTTTTCGTCTGATTTATGTTTTTGCTCTGTTCGTGAGTTTCGACATATATTTAATCTGGAATCATATACATATTCGATAGCTCTTGTCATTAAGCATTCCATTGGTTATTCCACATTTTTTATGGATTGTTACCTTTTGTACTGGACATTAGCATGATGATTCGAGTGTTTGCCAATGGCCCGGGATACTTCGGTTCAATCCCAGGCTGAGTCATACCAAAGATTCAAAAAATGGTACATAATGCCTCAGAATTTTAAGTTAAGGATCAAGAGTATAGTGGAGCAATCTAGGGAAAGGAGTAGTTCCCTTCCCTACATCTTGGTGTAGTAGCAATCAAAAAGGGAGCCTTCGGGTCACCCTCGACTATGGTCGCCAACTTTACTTACTTTATTACCTTTTAGTGTGATCCTAATACTATTTTCCTCGGATTATATATATATATATATATATATATGTAATATATTTTATGTTTAAGCTATAAGCAGGCATACGTGCCTGGACCCAGATTTGGGTCCAGGACCAGCTGGGCTCATCAGGCCCACATTGCACTAAGTGGGTCGATGAGAAGCACAAACCAGCAGGGTTCGACCTTGTGTCCGACCTTCTCCTACCCTAAATCCCTACTATAATCCTCCTTCGGTTCAGTGACCTTGTGTCGAGTCCTGTCTGCTGGGAGGCAGCGACAAATATCATTCTATATTTCATGGATAATAATACACACGCGATATATATATATATATATATATATATATATATATATATATATCATCGTGTCGTGCCACTAGCACAGATATCCCTGACCCTCTCTTGCCACTTTTCCCTATCGTTCATCGCCTCTTGCAGGTCTGCAGGGCTACATCCCGTATCCTCACATAGCTGCTGAATGTATGTTCGAGCTGGCCGTCTTGCTTTTGCCCGGCCATATGTGGGGTCCATAGGAGTACATCACTTGTGAGCTCATCTCTGCTTCTCCAGCAGTGTCCTGCATATATGGTTCGTCTAACTTGGATAGTTTTCGAGATGGGAGGCAGGTGGCCGTATAGTTGGTGTCTTGTGGGGTGTTGCCGCCAGGACTTGTTCAATATTGTTCGCGACATTCTTGTGTAATTGCCGTCTAGCTTCTTCCCCGGCCGTTTTGTTAGCGTCCAAGTGGTGTATCCATACAGTAGTATCGATACGACCGCTGCCTGAAAGAAACTGCGTTTCATTTTATCGGTTGGGTCTGATTTCCATATGATCGAGAGCCTATCGATAGCTGTTTTGTTAGCGTCCATTTAGTGCATCGATACAGCAGTATCGATATGGTATATTGTACATAATAAAATATGTGCTGGTCATAGCATCTTCGCCTTTTAAGCATTTTTGGTTTAAAACTGTGACACCTTTGGATAAGGAGAATCAAGATTAAGGTAGATACCTTAAAACATTTTCTATCCTTTCCAGTTTCTCTGCGGATATTTTATGACTTGTATCATATTTTATTGGCCCAAACTACATTGTATTATTGAAGGGAGCTCCAGAAAGAAAAAAATGATTATAAAAAAATAAAACCCTTTCCAACTGCCATGGAGCCATTTTTTAAACAATTTCTGCAAGCATCTAATATTTCAGATCTCTTATTGAGCAATTCATTGAGGTTATTACAAGAAGCTATCGCAAACTTTTCCTCCATACATAAGAGACAATATTTATCACACGCCTTATATTTTGGCATATATAAATATTCCATGTCAATGCCCACGAGGCGGATTACATGTGCTTTAATCAAAGTGGCGACATCTCTACTCTAAACGATAGCTCTCTGAAACTAGAAGATAAATTCACCTACCTGGGAAGCAGTGTCTCACCAACCAAGACAGACATTAACACGCGACTAGCAAAGGCATAGACAGCCAACAATAGGCTATCGGTCATATGGAAGTCAGACCAGACCGATAAAATAAAGCGAGTTTTTCCAAGCAGCGATCGTGTCGATACTGCTGTATGGATGCACTACATAGACACTAACTAAACGTATGGAGAAAAAGCTCGACAGCATCTACACAAAAATACTGAAAGCAATATTGAACTAGTCCTGGAGGCAGAACCCCACAAAAGGACAGTTGTATAACCACTTACCACCCATCACGAAAACTATCAAAGTTTGACGAACCAGACAAGCGGGGCACTGCTGGAGAAGTAAGGACGAACTCAAACTCATAATTGACGTACTCCCGTGGATCCATTCACATGGACGAGCAAAGGCAGGACGACCAGCTCGAACCGACATACAACAGCTCTGTGCCGATACGGGATGTAGCCCTGAAGATCTACCGGAAGCAATACACGATAGAGAAGGGCGGCGAGAAAAGGGTCTGGGATATCCGTGCTGATGGCGTGACATGATATATATATAAACAGGATTTGACATTAAATAAATTAGACCAAGTAACGTAACATCTCTCTTTTTCTGTATATATATATATATATATATATATATATATATACGTAAAATTCGTCCATCGGGATTTGTTAATAGAGGTTAAAACTTTTGCAGGACCAGCTACACCTTTTAGATGAATTTATAACACGAGTATGGTGCTCAAATGGGATTGATATCCTTCAACACAACATTCCTCATGCTTAAAGTTTTTCCTTCTCCTGGACTGGTTACCATTCCAAAGTTAGAAAACCCTGTCTGTACCTTTCATTTTACGCATAGCTGATGGGAGAGGGAAAAAAGATGGATTTACCATACCCCTCTGCTCGGGCAGGATATAACACAAGGTCAATTTTTTAAGCAGAGTTTTCCTTCTCCTAGACTAGTTGCCTCACTAAGGCTGAAGAACCTAGTCTGCCCTACTATTTACCCATAGGTGGAGGGAGAATAATTGGATTCATACCTTTCCCAAAGGTATTAGTGAAATGAAATCAGTGAAATGAAATCAGTCCAGGATTTGAACTCGTGTCGCCGTGTCCAATTCCTGCGACCATAACCATTACACCACGGGCACTTCCATGGATTTATGCCCCTTCCAAGACCATTCGAAGTGAAATGCAAGCAACAACAAGAAGAATATATATATATATATATATATATGTACAATTACTTACATGCAAGAAAATTTATAATTGTCTTGTTTCATTTATCAAATGTAAAATTTAATTTGAATAAAATTCTGAAGAAAGATCACATATTGAAACACCCAAATGAAGTTTTAATGTTAGAAATAAGATAAGATAAAATAAAATAAAATAGAAAATAAAGAAAAAGCAAATAAAAAACAAAACAAAACCGAAACGTTTAACGTTGGCAAATAATTCAAACTAAAAATGAAATCCTCCTTTGATTACCTTGTGTTTTTTCATATTTGTACATTTTGTTACATCGGATTTACTCCCGCGCCCCGCCATATATCTCTCTCTCTATATATATATTCTTCCACACACACACACACATATATATATATATATGTATAATTTTAACCGTAATACCTGTGTGTTGCTGCAGAATTTTTTTGCAATACAGCGTTTCAATTTGAAATCCCGCCCTACTAATAATGTAAAAAACACTAACGGTACAAATTTGGGAGGAGATTTACTATTCGCTAATAAGCTGTGAACTGTTCCCTGAACAACAGAAGGGATGATGCAAGTGGACAAGAGGCACAGGAAATCCTCTATACATTGATCAGCACATCCCCAAGGACAGCAAAACGATACGAAAGCATTTAGCGATGGCATTGATTGACTACAAAAAAGGCATACGATATCGTCCCGCAGAGCTGGATAATTAACTATCTCAAAATATACGATATATCAGACGAAGTCATGCAGTTCACTGAGGAAAACTGGAGGATGGAATTGACAGCAGTAGGGAAAAGTTTAGTTGAGGTAAAAATCCAAAGAGGTATATTCCAAGATGAGCTATGAGGATCATTAAATAAGTTCCCAGACTTTTTTCGTATGGGCACTTTTATTGATAGTACACACATGAAACTCTAGTCCCCTTCGAAGTAATCTCCTCCGGCTGCAATGCACTTGTAACGTTCCAACAACTTCCATCGAAGTCCTCTTATTTGGGCGTGTCAATGATCTTCTTCACAGCTTCTTTCATCTCCTCAATTGTCTCATAACGACAGCCTCTGAGCTTAGGGAATAACCAAAAGTCACAGGGAGTAAGGTCTGGACTATAGGGAGCCTGAGGAACTGCCTTGATAGCAAAAAATAGTCTGTGATAAGGATGGGGTTGTGAACTGGTGTATTGTCCTGGTGGAAATGCTACTGATCCGATTTGAAGAGTACTGGCCTCTCCCGACGGAATCTCTTCCTGAACTCCCTTAAAACCTCAACATAGTAACCCTAAGCCTAACCCTTTGGCCAATCAACTCTGGTGTATTGACTTCCTTACTCCTCCCACACCTCTCATCATTCCTTACAGACTCCCTGTATTCCTTGAATCTCTTATGCCTCTCAAAAACTGATGCTCGATTTATGCAAGATGCTCCAAAAGCAGTCTGAAGCATTCCATACGTTGTTTCTGTGGAATTGTTTTCCCAAGTTTAGAGTAGAATTTTATTGCATATCGTTCTTCTTAAGTGTCCTCACGTCCAGATTGCATTTTTAAAATTCACCAGCTGTGACAATCAGGTTTTAGTAGGGTGTATTCCAATTGCTGCTGTAGCTGTTCATTTAAACCTGAAATCATAAAAATTGGCCAGTCATCTCAAACGATGTATAGCAATAACATACTGAATTTTCAAGAGTGTACGACAATTTTAAAGGCCTATTCGAAAAAAGTCTGGAAACTTATCCTATGCACCTCGTATATTGTAGAAACCTCAGCAAAGATATAAAAACCTGGACTGTCCCTCTGGGGACCATTCTTAAAGTGGACAAAGAAAGAACTTTAACAAAAAAAACAGAGAACAAAAAACACATAACGAAACATAAGGCTTTACAGCCCAGAAATGACATTAATAGACTGTATTTGTCAAGGGAAGGTGGGGGAAGAGGTATCACCATCATTAAAGATGGCGTCGATACCTCGATAAGACGACTCGAAGACTATATAAAAAAGAAAAAAAAGAAAGGTTAATTATTAGGACCAGAACCACACTAACAACACAAGGACCGACAGAACAGCAATGACTAAAAAAACAAAAATGGGAAGAAAAGAAATTATATGGATATTTCAAGCAGCAAACAGAGGATATCTCACACGAGAAGACCGGAGATGGCTAAGAAAAGGAAACCATAAGAGAGAAACTGAATCTCTTCTAAGAACAGCACACAACAACGCCATAAGAACTAACTTTGTAAAATCAAAAAGAGACAAGATGCAATAAAATAGCAAGTGTAATGTTATGTAGTGGTTGAGATGAAACGATCAATCACATAATAAGCAAACGCAGCAGATTAACACAAAAACAGTATAAGACGAGACATGACTGTGTGGGCAATACAAACGGATCACCTAATCTCGGCCAGACGACCAGACATAGTGATAATCAACATACTCAACAACAACAACAGAGAACCTGCCGAATAGTCAACGTTGGCGTCCCGGCAGACCACAGAGTAAAATCAAAAGAAGATGAAAAGAAGGACGTTGGAAAGCTGAAGAAGCTATAGAACATGTAGGTGACTGTGATACCAATCGTAGCGGATGCACTTGGAACGATTCCAAAAGGATTGGAAAACGGACTGGAGGACTTAGAAACCAGGAGACAAGTAGAGATCTGCCAGATTGCAACATTACTTAAATCGAGTATAATATTCAGAAGAGTCCAGGAGAGTTGAGCAGGCTTGCTGTCACTCAAATCCTGGGAGAAACCATCAGCTAACGTCTCAAAGGAGTAAATAATAATTGCTAACAGCTATATATTTTCAATTATAAATGTTGTGGACCAGTGAAGGGTCCGGAAGAAAGACACGAACTCGGGTTTACATGGAACAAAGTATTTTAATGAAAGTATAAAACAACATAGATAAAAAGGTGTTGAACGTCAGTCTGACGACTAAAGTGTTCGGCTGGAAAGAACTCGGTATTTGTCATCCGTCGCACCACCGGAAAAGTATGGCACAAGGCCGTTTTTAAGGTGGATCCAGTCGCCGGGCCGAAGCGCACACGCGTCTGGCATTGCCAAAAATACCTTCGGCCCCGTCGGCATTCTCCTTATTAGGGGCGCCCCAGGCGCCAGGCACTAAACCTACCCCCCCACTAGGGGGTAAAAGCCTGGGGGGATGGCCCCCTGCGGCCGGAGGAAATGGTGAGTCAACAAACCAGCACCCAGCCAGATCGGTGCCCTGAGTCGAAGGGCCGACCGAGGCTGGGGAGAACTCAGTACCGAGATGAATATTCTCCCGATATTGATAGCAACAGGTAGAGTTAATAACAGTCCGTAGGTTGGGTACCATAGCAATAAATCCGCATACTTATAATTCATCAGTTTATCTAATACAAATAGTATATATATATACAATTGTATGGTTTCAAGTATTCCAATCAAATACTAATAATTTGCTTACAATTAAATGGGTTTCTCAACCATATTAAATAACTAATAATTTAACATTTTAAAGGAAAAAAAACAATAAAAATTCCGCAATATATGGATAAACAACCAGACTTTCAATATATTGGAAAATATTTTGCGGGGGGGAGGAATAGATCTTTTGTGGCTAGTTTCAAACAGTACGTTCTGCAGTTTTCTAGTTCGGATATCGATTCAAAAAGTTGCCCAGTCGACTGGGGCTGTAGAATACACCAACTGCTTCTCTGCAAAGGGGTAAGACCCCACCAACGATTGTCCTGATATGACACAAAATCATCTGATGGTGAGGTTCCAGTAATTTGAACTCGTGTCGCCGTGTCCATTTCCTACGACGATAACCATTACACCACGGACACCTCCTGGTATTATTATCATTTGACCTTTTTGTTGGTTTTTCACACCAATGTCAACTACTGGTCTTTGACTGGATTCTGAGCGACTGCGAATCTCCTTAGGTCTCCAGGACTCTTCTCAGTATTCTGACCGATCTTAACAATGAAGTATTCAGGTTGCCCACAAACATCTCTCTGATTTCCATTTTTTTCAGTCCTCGTTCCAAATATCTGTGGATTATTCCAAGTGCGCAAATAACAATTGGCATCACCATCACCCTCAAATACCGTCGCTTTTTTAGTTTCTTAGGAAGGTCCAGGTATTTGAGTCTATTTTCGCTTTCTTGTGAGCTCTTCACACTATTTGGTATAATAATAATAATAATAATGATGATGATGACGGATCGCATAATCTCCTATGGGACTTTAACATACAAACGGATCACCTAATCCCGGTCAGAAGACCAGACCTCATAATAATCAACAAAAAAAAAAAGAAAATTTGTAAAATTGTCGACTTTGCTGTCCCGGCGGACCACAGAATAAATATGTAGGAAAGTGTAAAAAAAAGATAAGTACCTCGACCTTGCTAGAGAATTGAAAAAGCTGTGGAACAGGAAAGTAACGATTGTGCCAATTGTGATTGATGCGTTAGGCAAAATAACTAAAGGACTTAGAAATTAGCGGACGGGTAGAGACTATCCAAACGACAGCATTGCTAAGAACGGCCAGAATCCTAAAACGAGTCCTGGAGACTTGTTGTCACTCAAACTCCAGTGAAAAACCATCAGATGTCGCTGATGTGAAAAACTCTAAAAAAAAATGATGTAGTAGTAGCAGCAGCAGCAGCAGCAGCAGCAATCATTATCCTTTTTTTGTTGTCTTTTGAGGGTTTTTCAAACCAGCGTTAGCTGATGGTTTCTCACTAGAGTTTGAGTGACAATAAGTCTCCTCAAGTCTCCAGGACTATTATTATTTTATTCATTTGAGAGTTCTTCACATAAGTGTATGATAAACTCATAGCTGGGTAATAAGCAGGTTCATGCCTTTTGTAAGGGCATTAGTCCAAAAGTGAGCGTAATAGCATGAGTGGATTTGAAATTCTTTTATTTTAAGGCCATAGTCCTTAATGCTACGAGGACTTTCCGCCATTGATAGGATCTCAAGTAACTTCCTATGAAATAATAATAATACATGAAGATGGCTAAGAAAAGGAAACTTTAAAAGAGAAACTGAATCCGTTCTAATAACAGCAAAAAGCAACATCATAAGTACCAACGCCAATGGCCCTGGACAATCCCGGATCGTGTTTTACCAAAGACACAAAAATGGTACTTGATTCCGCCTTGCTCAACACTTAGCATGATAAGGTACGTATCAAGGATAAAGTAGAACAATTCAAAGAAAGAAGTAGCATCCTCTCCTACACCTGTAGTAGCTAATAAAAAGGGAGACTTCGAGTTGCCTTCGACTACCGTCACCAACTTTACTTACTATATATATATATATACTAATAGAAGTAAAGTTAGTGATGGTAGTCGAGGGCGACCAAAAGGCTCCCTATTCAATAGCTACTTCACCGAGGTGTAGGGAAGGGCGCTACTCCTTTCCCTGGATTGCTCCACTTTACCCTTAATACGTACCTTATATTGCTGAGGGTTAAGCAAGGAGGTATCAAGTACCATTTTTAAAGTCTTTGGTATGACGCGACCTGGGATTGAACCTAGGTCACCCGGCCTATTGGCGAACACTACCCAGGCTTGCACCAAAATAAACCTATAAAGGAATTTAGATGTTGGTTGGTTGGTTGGTTGGTTTTTTGGTCATTTAACTCTGAATTAATTCATTTTGATGAAAGTTTTAAACAATTCAGTTTAGTATAAGTATAGTTTTTTTTTACATACAGTTAAATGTAAAAACGTTTCCATTTCAAACAATTCAGTTTAGCGTAAGTACACAGTTTACTTTTATTCGATCCATATATAGGGCCCTATCAGGTGTTACTCCTCCGGGCCACAGTGGACTTGGGAGCGATGGTAATGAATTGGTTCTCCGGATTCCCTAAAGCTCCAGCATTAGTGGAACCTCACCATCAGATTGTTTATATTAGGACACTCGTTGTGGAGGGGGGGTCTTACCCCTCTGAATAGAAGCAGTCAGTGAATTCTGCAGCCCTAGCCGACTGAGCAAGGGATTTAAATGAAAATATTGGGTTGACGACCAGCTCGTACCTTCATACAACAGCACTGTGCTGATACGGGATTTAGCCCTGAGGACCTAACGGAAGCAATGGACGATAAGGAAGGGTGCCGAGCGAGGGTCAGGGATATCCGTGCTGATAGCACGACATGATGAGGATGATGCTGATGATTATGATCTGAATCTATATGAAAATTTAAAATGATCTGATTATAAGGGAGGGCTATGAATGTCAAATGAAGGGCATTCGCCTGAAATTCGTAGTTAAAACACGTTTATTATTATTTTTTAATGTCTGCCAAATTTAAAGTGCGTCTTCTCGGCCTATGTATATTATAAACCGTCAAATAATTGTAGAAATGACTGACTTTGGCAGTAAATAACTGAACAAGTGTGATATGCCGTACAAATAGTAAAATTTTCAATTTCTTTTTTCCATATTAGATGCGATACCTCGTGCTGAACAGGTCGTTGCGACGCGATATCGAAGCACTCGGCATTGTTTGCGAAATTGGTGATGAGGGCGGGAAAAATGTCTGCCATTATTGGTCTAGAAGCGTAAGTACGGTTGCCGGGCAACAGTCTCTTGCAACAAACATAATAAAACATCAGCAGTGTTGGGTTGGGGGACGAAGGGGATGAGGGAGAAGAAGAGGAGTAGAGGAAGGGCGTAAGGGAGGGTTGAATGGAACGAAGAAACATGGATATGGATGAGGTGGTAAAGAAGGGGGGGTTGATTTGTCGATTAATATTTCACGTTAAAATAAAGAGGCTGTTTCTTTCGTTGTATTTGCTTGAAAAAAAAAATTTTCTTCTCTCTTTCGTTTTCTCATTCTTTTGTCTGTATTTATTTCATTCTTTGATTGTTCCTTTTTTAATCTTCATTATTTTTTCTTTTTTCTTTTTTTTTTCTTTGTTCCTTATGATTTCTTCCTTTCTTTCTTTCTTTGCATGGGTATTCCTTGTTTCTTTGTTTCTTTCTTTCTTCTTTTCAGTCGCTTTCTTTCCTTTCTCTTTCTCTCTTTTTATTCAATTTCTTTGTTTGTTTGTTTGTTTCTTTACATAGGTTTTCCTTGTCTGTTTTGATTTTTCCTCTTTTCTTTCTTCTTTTCAGTCTCTTTCCTTCCTTTCTCTTTCTCTTTTTTATTCAATTCTTTCTTTCTTTCTTTCTTTCTTTTTCTTTTCAGTCACTTTCCTTCCGTTTTCTTTCTTTCTTTCTTTCTTTCTTTCTTTCTTTCTTTCTTTCTTGTTCTCTTTTTTCATTATATCTCTTTCTTTCTTTTTACTGACAATCTTTTCATCTGTTTTGCTGTTAAAAATCATTCATTTTCATTTAACTTATATGTTTTGCTTTTTCTTTTCTGTCGCTTTCCTTCCGTTCTCTTTCTCTTTCATTCAATTTCTTTCTTTCTGTCTTTTTTCTTTCCCTTTTCCTTTTTTTTTCAGTTGCTTTCCTTCTGTTCTCTTTCTCTTTCATTCAATTTCTTTCTTTCTTTCTTTCTTTCTTTCTTTCCTTTTTCCTTTTTTTTCATTTGCTTTCCTTCTGTTCTCTTTCTCTTACATTCAATTTCTTTCTTTCTTTCTTTTTTTCTTTCCCTTTTCCTTTTTTTTTCAGTTGCTTTCCTTCCGTTCTCTTTCTCTTTCATTCGATTTCTTTCTTTCTTTTTTTTTCTTTCCCTTTTCTTTTTTTTTCAGTTGCTTTCCGTCTGTTCTCTTTCTCTTTCATTCAATTTCTTCCTTTTTTCTTTCTCTTTTCCTTTTTCTTTTCATTTGCTTTCCTCCGTTCTCTTTCTCTTTCATTCAATTTCTTTCTTTCTTTCCTTCTTTCTTTCTCTTTTCCTTTTTCTTTTCATTTGCTTTCCTTCCGTTCTCTTTCTCTTTCATTCAATTTCTTTCTTTCTTTCTTTCTTTCTTTCTTTTTTCTTTTCATTTGCTTTCCTTCCGTTCTCTTTCTCTTTCATTCAATTTCTTTCTTTCTTTCTTTTTTTTTCTTTTCATTTGCTTTCCTCCCGTTCTCTTTCTCTTTCATTCAATTTCTTTCTTTCTTTCTTTCTCGTTTTATTTTTCTTTTCATTTGCTTTCCTTCCGTTCTCTTTCTCTTTCATTCAATTTCTTTCTTTCTTTCTTTCTTTCTTTTCATTTGCTTTCCTTCCATTCTCTTTCTCTTTCATTCAAGTTCTTTCTTTCTTTTTTTTTCTCTTTTCTTTTTTCTTTTCTGTTGCTTTCCTTCCGTTCTCTTTCTCTTTCATTCAATTTCTTTCTTTCTTTCTTTCTTTCTTTCTTTTCATTTGCTTTCCTTCCATTCTCTTTCTCTTTTTCATTCAATTTCTTTCTTTTTTCTTTCTCTTTTCATTTTTCTTTTCTGTTGCTTTCCTTCCGTTCTCTTTCTCTTTCTTTCTCTCTCTCTCTCTCTCTCTTTCTTTCTCGTTCTCTTTTTACATTTTATCACTTTCTTTCTTTTTACTAACAATCTTTTCATCTCTTTTGCTCTTAAAAATCATTCGTTTTCATTTAACTTATATCTTCATTCTATCTCGATATTTTTCCCTTTGACTTCATCCTAAAATATACACCGTCATTCACGTTACTTTATCCTTTTCACCTCTTTCATGTTTTTTTTTTTCACTCTCTTCTATTTGTTCTTCCTTCCTTTTAAATTTCTTTTCTTCTTATTTTCCTTGTCAAACGAGTTTATCAACTGCCAGTACCATCTGCCGAGTTTTCGCCCAGGTCATAACTTTGACCTTCCGAACAGCTTTCCTTCCTTCTTTTCTTTTCTTTTTTTTAAATTTGTTTTTTCTTCTTCTTCTCTTGTATCACGCAAAATCAAAAATACCAGTCGACGCATGCGCACTGACGCAAGTATCATGGCGCTTACTGAAATTAACTGCTTTCGTACACATTTACAATAAAAGAAAAATAAAAATAAAAATGAATTCTTTAAAAACCTGTTGTTTTTTTCTCCACAGCTTCATCCATAAATAAATTCACCCCTAACAATTCTTTTATTGAAAAATTAATTTTCTTCAAAACCAAAAATACCAGGATTTTTATTAATTCTTGTGGAATATTTTATGTGCTTTTTAAGCGGAGTTTTACGAGTTTGAATTCAGTTTTCCTTCTCCAAGACTGGTTGCCATACCAAATTTAAAGAACCCAGTCTTCCCTACAATGTTCCTATAAAGTAAAGTAAAGTTGGCGGCCGTATACGACGGCAACCAGCAGGCACCCTTTTTAATAGCTAATACAACGAGGTGTAGGGGCGGGCGCTACTCCTTTCTTTGGATTGCTCCAACTCACCCTTGATACGTACCTTATATTACTGAGTGTTAAGCATGGAAGTACCTAGTACCATTTTTATAGTCTTTGGTATGACGCGACATGGGATTGAACCCAGGTCTCCCCAAGAGCATCATGATAAAAGTAAAAAAATTTAAAGTCATACGGGATACCTGGAAATGGCTGAGAATGTAACATAATTGCCAAGGGATTTCGGTTCATGCCTTTGAGTTTAGTTAGGCTGAGAACCTTTCGGCTCAGCACATGGGTTAGTTAGGTGCAAACATTGATGCAGGTGTCACTCAGATGTTACAATAGTCCGAGACGAAACGGGTGACGGAGTGCGAGTGACGTCACGTTCCGGAAGCGCGCAGAGGATTGTGGAGAATTGAAAGAAAGTTAGAGAGTTCAGTACTAGACGCCAAACGAGGAGGATTGACTTTTGGAGCTCGCAGACGCTCGAGATGGGGGCCAAATGAATAAGACAGCATAAAAGATTGTGTCTCTCCTCCTTATACCGAAACCTTTAACTCAAAGTTAATAAAAAGGTTTCGTACCTGAACAAGAAGTCGTTACGTGTTTTCGAATTTCGAGATTCCTATGTTCTTTATATGTTCTATCGTTATGAACATTATTTGTCTATTTCGCACATGGCGTTAATTGTGGCTATGGAACCAGAGGAAACCTGAAGAGAGAAACTAAATCTATTTTAAAAGCAGCTCCAAATAATGTCGTACGCATCAATTAGATCAATGTGGAAGTAGATGACACAAAAACGATAAATAATAAAATGATAATTTATAAAAACATAAAAATAGATATTAAAAACATACAAAAATGAATAATAAATACGGCCAATCAAATAATATGGGAATCTAACAAACAAGCTCAGAAGGGGTACAAGAATAGATATGACTGGATAGGAAAGGTAATCCAGTAAGAATTGTGCAAAAAATTAAGATTTGACCACAATTACTTAGGTTAGAAAAAATTCTTGTTTGAGCATATATACAAACTAGAGTCTGTTCTCGAAAATGAGATGCTAAAAATTCTATGGGATGTTGACATACAAATGGATCCTGACTAATAGGACATATCGAGTACAAGTTTCCAAGACGAAAAGAATACGTCATCTTGTGGATTTTGTCGTCCCGACGGACCACAGAGTGAAAATCAAAGAAATTCGGTTTACCTTCACCAAGCCCAGTCTGTCAATTTTACCCAGAGCTAGAGGGAACAGCAGATTCATACCTTTCCCAAGAGTATCGAGATGAAAGTAAACGATTTTTATGCTACTATATTAGTCACATGGTGACAGAGAGAATAGTATTTAGCAGTTACCATATTTGACGGCATAAAAGCGCACTTGTTTTTTTTTCACTAAAAATATCTTTTAAAATTCCCCTGTTGATGAATCGATTTAGAGTGCTTGTATTTATTCCAAGTCATTAATATTGAGCTTTATATATATATATATATATAACCAACTCCTTGGTTATTATTTCAGCATTTCTAGTCGCTTTAGGAATTCTACAATTTTAAATCATTCTAAATATATAATTTATTTTTAAATGTACGTCATAGAAACTCCAATCATGTGGATTAACCCAACCCTTCCGTCATGGGCAGGATGCAACACAAGGTCAGTTTTTTTTCAAGCAGAGTACAGCTGGTTTGAATTCAGTTTACCATCACCTAGCTCAGTCTGTGCAATTTTATCCAAAGCTAATGAGAACAGACAGTTTCATGCCTTTTCCAAGAGCATCAAGATAAGAGTAAGTGAGTTTTATGCTACAATATTAGTCACATGGTGACAGAACAGTATTTAGCAGTTATTGTATTTGACAGCACTTTTTTTTTTATTACTAAAAATTACTTAAAATTCCCTGCATCTTAGATGCCATATGTAGATTTAAAATTTGCAATAGTCAGCCAAAATTAGCTACCTGGCAACTCCTATTAGCTTAGACTTTAGAGTAACTTTCATGTACATATTGTCATTATTCAAAAAGCTTTTTATGCAGATTAAAAGCATTATCATTGATAATATTCATTATATTAATTTCATTACATTTAATATTAGTACTTTGTTTTTTTTTTCTTGATTTGCTTTGCTGAAATTGGGGTGCATCTTATATGCTGTCAAATATGGTAAATGATTACCTCATTTGCTAATTTCCTTTTAGCATCCATTCCTTTGTATTGTGTCAGCTATGTCATTTTCCAAAATAAACTACTTTGTGTATAAATCTTACTACTGCGTGAGAAATGAATTTGTGAAATTTTCCCAGACAAACTCTTAAGTCGGTTATCTTAGTTAACTGGTGACATAGCAATGCATCTTAGAACTTAATGGCTGCCAAAAAGCGACCTCTAAGTGAAGTGTATAAAAATATTACATTTTCTTTTATCTCATACATAGCAATCGTTTCAAGACATTTTTTGATGAATCGATTTAGAGTGCTTGTATTTATTCCAAGTCATTAATACTGAGCTTTATATATATATATATATATATATATATATATATATATATATATATATATTTTACCAACCCCTCCACACGAGAGGGATACAATACAAGGTCAATTTTTAAGTGGAGTTTAACAGGTTTGAATTTAGAGTTTTATTCTTGACCGGTTGCCATACCAAGGTTAAAGAACCCATTCTGCCCTACTATTTACCTATAGCTGAAAGGAGAATAGTTCAACTCATACCTTTCCCAAGAGGATTAACACTAAATGAAATACAGTCACATCCAGAATTTGAATTCAAGTTGCCATGTCCATTTGCTAACTTCGTTTTACCATCCATTCCTTTGTATTGTGTCTGCCATGTCAATATTTGTCACGTGGTGTCAGAACAGTATTTAGCAGTTACCACACTTGACGGCATATAAGGCACACTTTTTTAAAATTAAAATATCTTTTTAAATTCCCCTGCATCTTATATGCTAATATGATCATCATCATGTCGTGCCGCCCGCACGGATATCCCTGACCCTCTCTCGCCACTTTTCCCTATCGTTCATCGCCTCCGGCAGGTCTTTTGAACGACATCCCGTATCCTCACATAGCTGCTGTATGTATGTTCGAGCTGATCGTCCTGCTTTTGCTCGGCCATAAGTGGGGGTCCATAGGAGTACATCCCTTATGAGATCATCTCTGCTCCAGCAGTGTCCTGCGTGCCTGGTTCGTCTAACTTGGATAGTTTTCGTGATGGGAGGCAGGTGGCCGTATAGTTGGTGCTCTGTGGGGTGTTGTCGCCAGGACTTGTTTAATATTGCTCGCAACATCCTTGCGTAGTTGCCGTCTAGCTTCTTTTCGAGCCGTTTTGTTAGCATCCAGGTGGAGCTTCCATACAGCAGTATAGAAACGACCGCTGCTTCGCGATAGTCAGCCAAAATTAGCTACCTGGCAACTCCTATTAGCTTAGACTTTAGAGTAACTTTCATGTACATATTGTCATTATTCAAAAGGCTTTTTATGCAAATTAAAAGCATTATCCTTGATAATATTCATTATATTAATTTCATCACATTTAATATTAGTACTTTGTTTTTTTTTTTCTTGATTTGCTTTGCTGATATTGGGGTGCATCTTATATGCTGTCAAATATGGTAAATGATTACCTCATTTGCTAATTTCCTTTTAGCATCCATTCTTTTGTATTGTGTCAGCTATGTCTATATTTGTTACGTGGTGACAGAACAGTATTTAGTTGTTAGCATATTTGACGGCATATAAGGCGCACTATTTTTTTACTTTAAATATCTTTTAAAATTTCCCTGAATCTTATATGCTATATGTGGGTTTAAAATTCGCGATAGTCATCCGAAATTAGCTACCAGGTAACTCCTCTAGACGTTAGAGTAACATTCATATACCTATTGTTATTATTCAAAAGGCTTTTATGCAGATTAAAAGTGTTATCATTGACAATGTTCATTATATTAATTTCATCAAATTTAATATTTGTACTTGGGTTTTTTTCTTGATTTGCTTTGCTGAAATCGGGTTGCCTTTTATATGCTGTCAAATATGGTAAATGAGTACCTCATTTGTTAACTTCTTTTTAGCATCCATTCCTTTTGTTACATAGCCAGTTTTGAATATGTGAAAGAGACATATTCATACCGGTACGCAAAACGTTCATAATGTCCATAACGCACATAGATAACATAGGAACCCTGAAACACAAAAAAACATTTACGACTTCTTAGTTCAGGCACGAAACTTGTTATTACGTTTGAGTTAAAGGCAATTCGACATGAGGAGGGAGAGACACAATCTTTCTATGCTAACTTTTCCATTTGCCTCAAACCACGTGTGGTCCCTGCTGCAAACTACTGGTCTGGCTTCAACGACCCCCGAAAGTCAACCTTCTTCTTCCGGGGCAGGAACTCAACTCTACCAACGCGCGGCGCCCGTAGCGCACAAATTCACTTCACCTCGGTGAGGTCTGAATCTCAACTCTCTGCTTTTCTCAAATCCCCAAATCCTTCGCGCACGCTTCTGGTGCGTGATGTCATTTACATCCCATTTCCTATCTGGGATTTTTATTTTGACATCTCTGAATGACACATCCTCTCCGTGCGCGCGTGAACACCTGCGTTAATGTTGCACCTAACTAACCCATGCACTGAGCTGAAAGGTTCTCAGCCTAACTAAACCGAAAGGCAAGATATACAAAACGAAATCCCTCCGCCATTATATTACACTTTGTATTGTGTCAGCTATGTCATTTTCCAAAATAAACTTTGTGTGAGAAAAGAATTTGTGAAATTTTCCCTGACAAACTCTTTAGTCAGCAATCTTAGTTAACTGATGAAGTTGGTTGTGACATAGCAATTCATTTTAGAACTTAATGGCAGCCTAAATTAATAACGTAAAATATTGCCTAAGGATTTGGCAATAGGAAGCACTGTTTATAGAAGCAAATTCTTAAAGGAATTCAATCGTAATGGGTCCTTCCTTTCATGTTCCAGACCACTACCTGCTTCACAGTCTTTTTTTCTGGTGGCAGCGCCCGTAACTTTTTTTTACCGAGTAGTCAGTGTGTTCCACTCCATGGACTATCTTTTTGATTCAGGCTCGTAGTGTCAAATTAATCTTTAGCCCATTTGTAAAGATTTTTTGGGATCAAAATATGCTTCTTCGTACACATCACACATTCTTGTATAAATTTCACATGGTTTGCATTTCTCTGGCACTTAACACTGGATGACAGAATTCTGTTCAATGTGGAGCACTCAAAAATAGCCTCAAAAATACTTTTGCGAGATTAAAATGATTTTTTGCGATAAACCAATATAAGACAATGCAGAATTTACATTTATGGAAAAAAGCTGCGAAAAAATAAATTTCCTTTAAAAAAAAAGATCCCCTAGTTTATTAAATAAATCTCGTTGATCGATAGATAGATTCCCCTTATTTATTTAGTGACCCTCGAATATACAAATGGATTTACTGTTGCTACTACTAGAAATAGCAAAGTGAAAGACAATGCATTTTAGTCACTAATTCTGTCCCCAGACATTGTTATCAGTCCTATTGTATGGAAGAAGTTCTTGGCTAACTCGAATGATATATATGCACCATAAAGTTATAATCATGTTTATGCACTTAGCGGAAAGAAGGCGGGAAAAACTAGTCAGAAACAAACAAAAAAAAAAGATGGAGGAAGGAAAAACAGAGGCGAAGAGGAAAAAACCGAAGAAAGAAAAATGAACCAAGATGAAGTATTTGTCGGTTGAACACTTTTAGGCAGGGGTTATTTAATGCTAGATTCATTCTATTTTTTGGAAGCAATATCGTGGTTTAGTTTCGTTTGGTATATCAAGCTTCATTGGTTATTTTTTGGAAGCAATATTGTGGTTTAGTTTGGTTTGGTATATCAAGCTTCATTGGTTATTTCTTGGAAGTAATATCGTGGTTTAGTTTCGTTTGGTATATCAAGCTTCATTGGTCATTTTTTGGAAGCAATATCGTGGTTTAGTTTGGTTTGGTATATCAAGGTTCATTGGTTATTTAATACCAAAACCATCAACGTAGACGAATAGCGGTGATAATATTTAACCCATAGGTAGGGAGATAAAGGAGTTCATGCCTTCCTCAAGAGCATTAGTCTTAAAGAGAACGAGGTAAAGCGATAGTTATTCAAAGTCACGAAGATATTGCAGATCATCAAACCAGGAGAACTCTTCGCAATTGCATGATTTCAAAGGAGAACCAGAAAACGACAAATAACGGAAGGAATAGAACAACCAAATAAAAAAAAATCAGAACGCTCAAAGGAAAGGAAACTAAGGAATATTGAAAACAGACACCATCAAACAAGTGGAGATTGAAGAAAGAATTATAAAAGAGTTTCTCATGGAGACGGGGAGGTGCCCGTGGTGTAATGGTTATCGTCGTAGGAAATGGACACGACGACACGAGTTCAAATCCTGGACGAGACTGATTACGTTTCACATAGCACTAATACCCTTGGGAAAGGTATGAATCCAATTATTCTCCTTCCAGGTATGGGCAAATAGAAGGGCAGACTAGGTTCTTCAGCCTTGGTGAGGTAACTAGTCTAGGAGAAGGAAAACTCTGAATTCAAACCTGCTAAACTCCGCTTAAAAATTGACCTTGTGTCATATCCTGCCCAAGCGGAGGGGTTGGTGAATATGATAAAAGAGTGTCTCATGCGAACGAGAAAACTTCCCGAAGCCAAACCATTTCACAGGAATCTTATCAAGGAGGTAAACACTTGGGCTGCCACCTTTGTAAGATACTCAAGACCATTCTTGAAAAAGACGTGGCAAAAAACACCAACAAATGGACTAGAGGACAAGAAAGACAATGATGATGCATAAGGCCAAATATCTGAGAGATGGCATAGACAGATTAAATGTGTCAAGAAAAAGAGGAGAAAGAGGACTCGCCAGCATTGAGGATGGCGCCAATCCATCAATTAGAGTAATCGAAGACTACATAGAAAAAGAGCAAAGAAAGACTGATTACAGCGACCAGAAACAGGACAGGTGTTATATTGTCATATGCAGATTCATGCACAAAGAATCACAACGACACAACGATAAAGGACGAGCGAAGACTTCCTTATAAAAATATGTACCTCTCACTTTATTGTAAAGGTTCGAAAAGGGTTAATCAGGGTTTGACTGTGAGAGGGAGTTGGAGACCGAACAAAGACTGCAATATATTGACCCCCACTCTTATGGCCGTCAGCGTTGTGTCTTTCTTGTTCTCCAGGGCTGCTCAACCGGAGGCCCAGCGGCCCAACTCTCTGCTGGGTGATGGCTTTCTTTACTACATCTTATCAGCAACTTCTCTGGAACCCAACTCATCAGGGCCCCGAAGTCCCTTCGGTCTGGCGCGGCTTTCCCTACCGCATCTAGACTCAAACTCCAACTGTCTGACTTCTTGTCTTGACTGAGTTATATAATAGTTCAACGCCCACTCAATCGCCCACTTAATCTTTGGAATGGCATGTTTGATCGTCATCAAGCGGAAATAACTGTCATGCAGTTCAGAGGTCACTCTCTTCCGGTGCATCACTCTATAGCGGCACAGTGGGACCTTCACCTTGTCCCATATTATCAGCCGAGCTCACCTGCGCGATTTCTTTCGATTAATGGCCATTGGGATGTGTCACTTCCGCTATCTTTAGAATAGCATGTTTGCCCGGGCCGAAGGTCAAAATACAACTCAGGCAACATAAAGATCAACAAAACAACAATAACTAGGAAAAAGAAATGGTCAGAAAAAAAAACAACTGTATTGATGCTTTATACGGCAAACTGATGAAATCTCACACGCGAAGACCAGAACATGGCTACGAAAGGGACACCTTAAAAGAGAAACAAAATCTTCTCTAATAGCAGCCCTAAACAACACCATAAGGACAAACTATATTAAAGAAAAATAGATAAGACGCAAGAAAATAGCAAGTGTAGGCTATGTGTAGATAAAAACGAAAATATTAATCACATAATAAGCGAATGCAGCAAACTAGCGCAAAAGAATATAAGATTACACACGACTGGTTGGGAAAGGTGATCCACTGGGAATTGTGCAAGAAATTGAAATTCGACCTAACGATCAAGTGTTATATGTACAAATCGGAATCCATCTGGGAGAATGAAACGCACAAACTTCTCAGGGATTTTGAGATACAAACCATGTCTATTGATAGTAAAAAAAGAGTCTGTCAAATAGTGAACTTTGCCGGTCCAACAGATCACAGAATAAAAGAAAAAAGGGTAAATATCTGGACCTTGCTAGAGGGCTAAAGAAGCAATGGAACACAAATGTGACGGTGATACCAACAGTAGAGGGTGCACTTGGAATGGTCCCCAAAGGATTGGTAATGAGACTGGAAGACATAAAAATCAGAGGACAAGTAAAAACCATCCAAACTACAGCATTACTAAGATCAGCAAGAATACCGAGAAGAGTCCTGGAGACTTGAGGAAACTTATTGTCCTTCAAATTCCTGGGGGAAAAACACCCGCTAACGTTGGTGTAAAGAATTTTCAAAAGAATAAAATGATAAATAAAGTTGGCGACTGCAATCGAGGGTGACCCTAAGGCTCCCTTTTCGATAGCTACAACACCAAGGTGTAGGGGAGGGCACTACTCCCTTCCCTGGATTGCTCCACCACCCTTGATCCGTACCTTATAATTCTGAGTGTTAAGCAAGGAGGCATCAAGTACCATTTTTTAATCTTTGGTTTGGTTTGGTTTCTTTGCTTAATGGCACATCAGCCTTAGTAGGCTATTTTAAAGCCAAAGCCATTCTCCTAGAAGAACAGTAGCGGTAATATTTAACCCATAGCTGGGAGGATAAGGGGCTTCATACCTTTCCCAAGGGTATTTGCCCGAAGTGAACATAATAGCGCGACTGGAGTACGAACTCGCTTACAACGATTCAGCAGTCCATCGCTTTAACCATTACACCACAAGGACATCCCCTTGAATCTTTGGTATAACTCAACCTGGGATTGAACCTAGGTCTCTCGGGACATTGGCGAACACTCAAACCATCTAATTATATCCTCTGGGTCTTTGCAAACCAAACACATTGAAAAATAGAGAGATTGACAAGATATGTGGGTTAAGGACTATAAAAGAAAAAAAAAAAAGACATACCTTTTAACAGATATGTCAACGCTAACAGATGATAAAATATCAGTGAAAGAATATTATGAAATAAGTAAATAGAAAGATCTGGAAATGAAAATTAAGAAAATGAGGCACTTTAAAACTTGAGGGCGTGGAAGCAAAATTCGGAGGCTCTACTGAATTGTTTGAAATAGAACTGTTGGCCCAGTCGGTTGCTGCTGACGAATACACCGACTGCATCTCTGCAGCGGGGTAAGACTCCACCCAACAAGTATTCTGGATAGGACACAAAACAATCTGATGGTGAGGTTCTAGTAATACTGAAGGTTTGGGGAATGCGGAGCACCCCTTCGATGCCATCACTTCCAGATCAAATTTGACTCGGAGGGGTAGGACCTGATAAGGCTCCTATCTACGTGTCAATAGAACTAAACTATGTACTTAGACTAAACAGAATTATTTGATATAAAACTGTTTTTGACATTTTAAAATGTGTACTTATGCTAAACTGAATTGTTTGAAATAGAACTGTTTTTGACATTGAAACCGCGTACTTATGCTATACTGAATTGTTTAAAATAGAACTGTTTTTCATTTAACTGTGAGTAAACAAAAACTGTATTTATGCTGAACTGAATAATTTGAAATAGAACTGTTTAATGAGTAGAAGTTCGCCAATGGTACAGGAGACCATGGTTCAATCTCAGGTCGAGTCATACAAAAGACTCAAAAAATGATACTTGATACCGCCTTGCTTAACACTCAGCATTATAAGGTAAGAATCAAGGGTAAAGTAGAGCAATCTAGGGAATGGAGTAGGGTCTTCACCGACACCTCGGTATTGTAGCTATTGAAAAGTGGGCCATCGGGTCAAACTCGACTTAGATGGCCAAATTTACTTATATGGGCTTAAATCTCCCACATCTCTCACCTATGCAATGCTTGTTTTTCAATTGCTACGGTTTACACCCACGTAAAACTTGTTCTCGGTTGTTCACGGCTTACAAGCATTTTCTTATGCCTCGAGTAACACGCCCACGCATTTCTGTTTTCCTGGTAGTCATTTTGTTGATTTTATCAACGATCAGATGTATTGGTCAAGGCAATATATTTATATATTTACCGACCCCTGCGCTCTGGATGGATGTGACACAAGGTCAATTTTTACGTGTATTTTAACAGGTTTGAATTCAGAGTTTTCTTTCCAGCAAAAGTTTTTCCCTTGAAGCGTATATCTGTTTTACAATTGATTATGTAATTATTTTTTGGAGTGATTTAATGTCAAAATGTATTCAACCCTATCGGCTGTCTATAGAATACGGTGACTGTATGTTCTGAAAAAGGATGTGTCTTGGATATAATGTAATATAATTGCTGTGGGATTTCGTTTTGTATATCTTGCTTTTCGGTTTAGTTAGGATGAGAACCTTTCGGCTCAGTGCATGAGCGCAGGTATTCACGCGTGCGCAGGGAGGATGCGTCATTCACAGATGTCAAAATAAAACCCCAGATAGAAAATTGGACCAGGAGGTGTGATAACGTCATGCACCGGAAGCGTGGGCTGAGGATTTTGGGGAGTTGAGAAAAAGTCAGGAGCTGAGTTCCTGCGTCTGAACGAGAGGGTCGAGATTCAGAGCTGAGCGAGGCCAGACGAATTTGTGCGCTACTGGCGCCGCGCGTTCGTTGGGTTGAGAGCTGACGATGTAAAAGCAGTCAGCATAGAAAGATTGTGTCTCTCTCTCTTCATGTCGAATAACCTTTAACTCAAAGGGGAATAAAGTTTCGTACCTCAACCAATTTCGTGAATGTCGTGTATTTCGGATTTAGACAGCAATTACACAAGAATGTTGCGAGCAATATTGAACAAGTCCTGGCAGCAACACCCAACAAGGCAACAACTATACGGCCACCTGCCTCCCATCACGAAAACTATCCTAGTTAAACGAACCAGACATGCAGGACACTGCTGGAGAAGCAAGGACGTGCTCATAAGTGATGTACTCCTATGGACCCCCGCATATGGCCAAGCAAAAGCAGGACGACCAGCACGAACATACATACAGCAGCTATATGAGGATACGGGATGTAGCATTGAAGACCTGCCAGAGGCGATGAACGATAGGGAAAAGTGGCGAGAGAGGGTCAGGGATATCCGAGCTAGTGGCACGACATGATGATGATGATGATGTCTATTTAACACTACCGTATATAATAAGACTAAACTGTATCTTATGGTGAGGCTCCAGTTCTGGAGGTCTAGGGAGTGGTGAGTACCATCTCATTGCCATTACTTCCAGGTTCCTTTTTGACTCAGAGAAGTAATATGTATTAAGGTCCCATAGGGTCCAAGAGATCTGTTTAAAAATTATTTGTGTTAGATAGGAGTACTTGAATTCATATAACTGACAATTATTTGTATTAAGGACCATAACTTCAAGTTATAATTGATCACTTAGGATTATTATTAGTTTGGTTGGGTTTTATGGCATATCAACCATTTAATGCCAAATCCTCTTTATACATATATATTAAATACATATGATTTTTTTTTTATTTTAAGGCATATCAACCATTATTGGTTATTTAATGTCACATCCATTTTATTCATATATATCAAATATATATGAATTGATTTGGTTTGGTCCTTTTGTTTAATGGCATACCAATCTTTGTAGGTTATTTAATGCTATGTGTCTAATTATTTAATTATACATCAGTCATTTGTTTATACATTATTAAATCATCAAACAGTTCTATTTCTAACAACTCAAAAGACATAAGTCATTTTTTGCTTTCCTTTTAAATGTGAAATAGTTATATTTGACCCATAGTTAGGACTCTTTTAGGAGCTATCACACTGGGACAGGGTGTACCTGAGAGCGATGGCAATGAAAGAGTACTCAGTATTCCCCAAAGCTCCAGTATTACTGGAGCCCCACCATTTGATTGTTTAATTTCATAATCTGGGTACTCGTTCGCAGAGTCTCACCCCTCTGCAGAGATGCAGTTGGTGTATTCCACAACCCCAGACGACTGGACTAGGATTATTATTAGTTACTTGGAACCATACCACTGTGCACAAAAGAAGTGATTATTGTTAAACAGAAATGATTATTTTAAACAATACAATTTTTAGTATTGGAGAGGAATACTTGAAACTATATACCTGGGTGCAGATTTACAACAGACTGAAACACTTGATATATAGTTTTAAATCATTTGTATTAAGAATAGTTACTTGAAGCTCTAATTGTTTACTAAGGGTTATTATTATTAGATACTTAAAAGCATATAACAGTGTGCAAATTATTTGTATTAAGAATAGTTACTTGAAGCTCTAATTGTTTACTAAGGATTATTGATATTAGTTACTTAAAAGCATATAACAGTGTGTAAATTATTTGTATTAAGAATAGTTACTTGAAGCTCTAATTGTTTACTAAGGATTATTGATTATTAGTTACTTAAAAGCATATAACAGTGTGCAAATTATTTGTATTAAGAATAGTAACTTAAAGCTATAATTGTTTACTAAGGATTATTGATATTAGTTACTTAAAAGCATATAACAGTGTGCAAATTATTTGTATTAAGAATAGTTACTTGAAGCTCTAATTGTTTACTAAGGATTATTGATATTAGTTACTTAAAAGCATATAACAGTGTGCAAATTATTTGTATTAAGAATAGTTACTTGAAGCTCTAATTGTTTACTAAGGATTATTGATATTAGTTACTTAAAAGCATATAACAGTGTGCAAATTATTTGTATTAAGAATAGTTACTTGAAGCTCTAATTGTTTACTAAGGATTATTGATATTAGTTACTTAAAAGCATACAACAGTGTGCAAATTATTTGTATTAAGAATAGTTACTTGAAGCTCTAATTGTTTACTAAGGATTATTGATATTAGTTACTTAAAAGCATATAACAGTGTGCAAATTATTTGTTTTAAGAATAGTAACTTGAAGCTCTAATTGTTTACTAAGGATTATTATTATTAGTTACTTAAAAGCATATAACAGTGTGCAAATTATTTGTATTAAGAATAGTTACTTGAAGCTCTAATTGTTTACTAAGGATTATTATTATTAGTTACTTAAAAGCATATAACAGTGTGCAAATTATTTGTATTAAGAATAGTTACTTGAAGCTCTAATTGTTTACTAAGGATTATTGATATTAGTTACTTAAAAGCATATAACAGTGTGCAAATTATTTGTATTAAGAATAGTTACTTTAAGCTCTAATTGTTTACTAAGGATTATTGATATTAGTTACTTAAAAGCATATAACAGTGTGCAAATTATTTGTATTAAGAATAGTTACTTGAAGCTCTAATTGTTTACTAAGGATTATTGATATTAGTTACTTAAAAGCATATAACAGTGTGCAAATTATTTGTATTAAGAATAGTTACTTGAAGCTCTAATTGTTTACTAAGGATTATTGATATTAGTTACTTAAAAGCATATAACAGTGTGCAAATTATTTGTATTAAGAATAGTAACTTGAAGCTATAATTGTTTACTAAGGATTATTATTATTAGTTACTTAAAAGCATATAATAGTGTGCAAATTATTTGTATTAAGAATAGTTACTTGAAGCTCTAATTGTTTACTAAGGATTATTGATATTAGTTACTTAAAAGCATATAACAGTGTGCAAATTATTTGTATTAAGAATAGTTACTTGAAGCTCTAATTGTTTACTAAGGATTATTGATATTAGTTACTTAAAAGCATATAACAGTGTGCAAATTATTTGTTTTAAGAATAGTAACTTGAAGCTATAATTGTTTACTAAGGATTATTATTATTAGTTACTTAAAAGCATATAACAGTGTGCAAATTATTTGTATTAAGAATAGTTACTTGAAGCTCTAATTGTTTACTAAGGATTATTATTATTAGTTACTTAAAAGCATATAACAGTGTGCAAATTATTTGTATTAAGAATAGTTACTTGAAGCTCTAATTGTTTACTAAGGATTATTGATATTAGTTACTTAAAAGCATATAACAGTGTGCAAATTATTTGTATTAAGAATAGTTACTTGAAGCTCTAATTGTTTACTAAGGATTATTGATATTAGTTACTTAAAAGCATATAACAGTGTGCAAATTATTTGTATTAAGAATAGTTACTTGAAGCTCTAATTGTTTACTAAGGATTATTGATATTAGTTACTTAAAAGCATATAACAGTGTGCAAATTATTTGTATTAAGAATAGTTACTTGAAGCTCTAATTGTTTACTAAGGATTATTGATATTAGTTACTTAAAAGCATATAACAGTGTGCAAATTATTTGTTTTAAGAATAGTAACTTGAAGCTCTAATTGTTTACTAAGGATTATTATTATTAGTTACTTAAAAGCATATAACAGTGTGCAAATTATTTGTATTAAGAATAGTTACTTGAAGCTCTAATTGTTTACTAAGGATTATTATTATTAGTTACTTAAAAGCATATAACAGTGTGCAAATTATTTGTATTAAGAATAGTTACTTGAAGCTCTAATTGTTTACTAAGGATTATTGATATTAGTTACTTAAAAGCATATAACAGTGTGCAAATTATTTGTATTAAGAATAGTTACTTTAAGCTCTAATTGTTTACTAAGGATTATTGATATTAGTTACTTAAAAGCATATAACAGTGTGCAAATTATTTGTATTAAGAATAGTTACTTGAAGCTCTAATTGTTTACTAAGGATTATTATTATTAGTTACTTAAAAGCATATAACAGTGTGCAAATTATTTGTATTAAGAATAGTTACTTGAAGCTCTAATTGTTTACTAAGGATTATTGATATTAGTTACTTAAAAGCATATAACAGTGTGCAAATTATTTGTTTTAAGAATAGTAACTTGAAGCTATAATTGTTTACTAAGGATTATTATTATTAGTTACTTAAAAGCATATAACAGTGTGCAAATTATTTGTATTAAGAATAGTTACTTGAAGCTCTAATTGTTTACTAAGGATTATTATTATTAGTTACTTAAAAGCATATAACAGTGTGCAAATTATTTGTATTAAGAATAGTTACTTGAAGCTCTAATTGTTTACTAAGGATTATTGATATTAGTTACTTAAAAGCATATAACAGTGTGCAAATTATTTGTATTAAGAATAGTTACTTGAAGCTCTAATTGTTTACTAAGGATTATTGATATTAGTTACTTAAAAGCATATAACAGTGTGCAAATTATTTGTATTAAGAATAGTTACTTGAAGCTCTAATTGTTTACTAAGGATTATTGATATTAGTTACTTAAAAGCATATAACAGTGTGCAAATTATTTGTATTAAGAATAGTTACTTGAAGCTCTAATTGTTTACTAAGGATTATTGATATTAGTTACTTAAAAGCATATAACAGTGTGCAAATTATTTGTTTTAAGAATAGTAACTTGAAGCTCTAATTGTTTACTAAGGATTATTATTATTAGTTACTTAAAAGCATATAACAGTGTGCAAATTATTTGTATTAAGAATAGTTACTTGAAGCTCTAATTGTTTACTAAGGATTATTATTATTAGTTACTTAAAAGCATATAACAGTGTGCAAATTATTTGTATTAAGAATAGTTACTTGAAGCTCTAATTGTTTACTAAGGATTATTGATATTAGTTACTTAAAAGCATATAACAGTGTGCAAATTATTTGTATTAAGAATAGTTACTTTAAGCTCTAATTGTTTACTAAGGATTATTGATATTAGTTACTTAAAAGCATATAACAGTGTGCAAATTATTTGTATTAAGAATAGTTACTTGAAGCTCTAATTGTTTACTAAGGATTTTTGATATTAGTTACTTAAAAGCATATAACAGTGTGCAAATTATTTGTATTAAGAATAGTTACTTGAAGCTCTAATTGTTTACTAAGGATTATTGATATTAGTTACTTAAAAGCATATAACAGTGTGCAAATTATTTGTATTAAGAATAGTTACTTGAAGCTATAATTGTTTACTAAGTATTATTATTATTAGTTACTTAAAAGCATATAATAGTGTGCAAATTATTTGTATTAAGAATAGTTACTTGAAGCTCTAATTGTTTACTAAGGATTATTATTATTAGTTACTTAAAAGCATATAACAGTGTGCAAATTATTTGTATTAAGAATAGTTACTTGAAGCTATAATTGTTTACTAAGTATTATTATTATTAGTTACTTAAAAGCATATAATAGTGTGCAAATTATTTGTATTAAGAATAGTTACTTGAAGCTCTAATTGTTTACTAAGGATTATTATTATTAGTTACTTAAAAGCATATAACAGTGTGCAAATTATTTGTATTAAGAATAGTAACTTAAAGCTATAATTGTTTACTAAGGATTATTATTATTAGTTACTTAAAAGCATATAACAGTGTGCAAATTATTTGTATTAAGAATAGTTACTTGAAGCTCTAATTGTTTACTAAGGATTATTATTATTAGTTACTTAAAAGCATATAACAGTGTGCAAATTATTTGTATTAAGAATAGTAACTTGAAGCTCTAATTGTTTACTAAGGATTATTGATATTAGTTACTTAAAAGCATATAACAGTGTGCAAATTATTTGTATTAAGAATAGTAACTTGAAGCTCTAATTGTTTACTAAGGATTATTGATATTAGTTACTTAAAAGCATATAACAGTGTGCAAATTATTTGTATTAAGAATAGTTACTTGAAGCTCTAATTGTTTACTAAGGATTATTATTATTAGTTACTTAAAAGCATATAACAGTGTGCAAATTATTTGTATTAAGAATAGTAACTTGAAGCTCTAATTGTTTACTAAGGATTATTGATATTAGTTACTTAAAAGCATATAACAGTGTGCAAATTATTTGTATTAAGAATAGTAACTTGAAGCTATAATTGTTTACTAAGGATTATTATTATTATTACTTGCTTTAAATCATATAACAGTGTGCATATTATTTGTATTAAGAATAGTTACTTGAAGCTCTAATTGTTTACTCTGGATTATAATCAGTGACATTAAACCATATAATTGAATACAAACAAATTTTTATGAAATAGACGCAATTACTTGAAACCAAATAATTATTAGTAGTAGATAGGAATAATTGAAATTATACAACTGTGTACAATTTTTATAAAAAGAAAGTTCAGAAGAAAATAAAAACAAATAATCAGCAAAACTTTATCCTGAATGGAAGAATCACTTCCTGTTTCCTGTTCTTATAAATGATCTGCAATGCCTGGTTTCATCGTTCCTCTATTCTTTCCTTGTCACCTTCATTCCCCACCCACTATTTTTCTTACTTTTCCGTTCCCTCGATAACAATGATAAACTAACTCGCCTTTCCCTCTCTCCGTCATAATGATTCCGATGTTCCCAGTAAGCACAGAACAACCAGCAAATTCTAACCGCTGTCTCCTTTGAGACGGTTGACCCTAAACATCGGATATTCGATAAGCGGAGTTATTTAGTTTTCACATCTAACCTTTGCGGTGACCCCTACGGTTCCATTACACAGGCTTCCGATCTCGTCGTCAGTCAGCTCAGGACTTAGCGTCTGTCTTATGTGAGCGCCAACGTTATAACCTCCTACCCAACCCTCTGACCGTGGGTCATTCAGACGGACTTTCTACTTCACTCCTCATTCGGCACTGTCATATCATACTGAATGAGAAAGGCATCTTATACTTGGTTTGACAACTTTTATTAATGCCGATAAATACACTAGTAGCTATCTCCTTCCCTCCAATTTTCTCTGCTTCCCCTTTTCATCTTCCTTTATATATATATATATATATATATCATCATGTCATGCTGCCAGCACGGATCTCCGTAACCATCTCTCGCCACCCGTCTCACTCGTCCATCGCTCCCGGGAGGTCTACATCCTGTATCGGCGCTTAGTAGTTATATATAGGTTCTAACCGGTTGTTTTGCCTTTGCTCGTCCATGTGAAGGGGTCTAGAGCAGTAATATATATATATATATATATATATATATATATGTGTGTGTGTGTGTGTGTGTGTGTGTATATGTGTGTGTTTTTGTGTATTATTCGGTCCAGTTAAACCGGAGTTAGGAGTAATTCCATCAGGACACACAAAAAAATAAAATAAATAAAATAAAATAAACATTCAACAGTGAACATTTAAATTTTCCTGGTAAAGAGCTCAATGTAACAGACATTACAATGAAGAAGTCCGGTTAATTTTTTTTTCATGTTTTTGATTTATATCCAAAACATATAACAGGATGGAAATAAATTTATAATCCTAATGTGACCGGTTGTGTTTTTTTCTTAAAGAAATATATATATATATATATATATATATATATATATATATATATATATATATATATATATATATATATATATATATATATATATATATATATATATATATATATATATATATATATATATATATATATATATATATATATATATATATATATATATATATATATATATATATATATATATATATATATATATATATATATATATATATATA
>CAUZXS010000348.1:0-5000 GCA_963585895.1 Sepioteuthis lessoniana
TTTGCTTAAAAATTGACCTTGTGTCATATCCTGTTCGAGTGGAGGGGTTGGTAAATATTTATAGATAGGTGAAGTTCATGTGAGGTAGTGGCTAAAGTGGTGGATTACAATATTGTATTAAGCAAGTTCGAACTCCAGTCGAAATATTACTTTCATTTTAAGCCCAATATCCTTAGGAAAAGAATGAAAACCTCTCATCTCCACAGCTATGGGCTAATATGACACGAAACTGTATCAATATGAGACTCCTGTCCTAGAGCTCTGTGGAATATGGAGTACTCCTTCATTGCCATTACTCCCAGGTCTACACTGACTCAAAGTGGTAATGTCTAGTAGAGTCAATCTGTGGGTCGAAGAGAACTATTTAACTGTATGCAAAAAAATGACTGATGTTAAATTGAATTGTTAGTTTTACATAACGATGCTTGAAACATTCTAACTGTGTGCAAATTAACTATTTGTGTTAGATTGCAACACTTGAAGTTATTTAAGTTTGTACAAACAAATGATTAAAGCCGATTAGAATTATTTATGTTAAATAAGAATACTTGAAACCATTTACCTGTGTGCAAATGAATGAATAGTGTTGAATAGAATTATTTGTGATAAATGGCAATACTTGAAACCTTTTAATTGTGTACAAATAAAATTATTAGTATGAGCAATACTTGAAACCACTTCACTCTGTGCAAAGAAATTGTTGATATTAAATTGAATTATTAATGTTTGATAGCAATACTTAAAACCATTTAACTGAGAGCAAACAATAGCAATACTTGCGTGCAAACAAATTAGCTCTAACCTTTCTTCAAATAATCTTACCTACAAACTATTCACGTACGAATCATACATGTATAACCATTTAACTGTATGCAAACAAATGACTGATATAAAAATCAAATTGTTGGTTTTACATAGTAATATTTAAAACCTTTTAACTGTGTGCAAACAAATGAGCTCTGTCTTGTTTAAAATATTACGTACAAACTATTAGTTTAGAAAAGATATATATATATATATATATATATATATATATATATATATATATATATATATATATATTAAATAAGAAGGTCCACGAAGAGATTTGTATTTTTCAGTTTTGGACCTTCTTTTAAAATATATCCTTAATCTTTCTTTGGGCCAATAAAAACCATCTTTATATATATATATATATATATATATATATATATATATATATATATATTCTTCAAAATTCGAATATTTAAATATTCTTGGTCAACAGCTCAATGTAAATAATTTCACAGATCAAATATTATTTCAAGAAAAAATTAATATGACCGAATATTGTTTTTTTCTAAAAATTATATATATATATATGTGTGTGTGTGTGTGTGTGTGTGTGTGTGTGTGTGTGTGTGTGTGTGTGTGTGTGTGTGTGTAATCGACAGGATTTGGCATTAAATAGCCTACAAGGGTTGATATGCCATAAAATTCAATCAACCAACCTAAAAGGATGGATTTGGCATTAAATCATTCACGAAGGTTGATATGCGATTAAATCTAAAAAAGAACCTACATTTCGACATTTTGCAATAGATAATTATTCAAAATATCGATTGATAGGGGGACTTACAGATAAAAAGTACTTAAATGTTTACATACACTAATGCATACACACACACACACACACACGCACGCACGCGCACACACACACACACACACACACACACACACACACATATATATATAACAGGGGTCAAAACAGGAAGCTACTGAATATTTGTTATTAAAATAATTGAATATTGTTGAATGCCCGTTGGCTACTAGAATTTAATGGTCTGCGCGTGTTTCTACCGATAACTCTTTGCCTATAAGCACATTCATATATACGTATATGTGTGCATATTCTCTTTTAATTATATGAGTCAATTCGCATTTTTATTATCAAAATATGTAAGAATTAGAGGGACAAACAAGTGTGTTTCGCGTAGTGTAATGGTTATTGAACTGAGCTTGCTAACAATTGTTAATGAGTTCTCTGTGTTCCCCATACTGCCGCCATTGGACTAAGCTAAGCTAGTAAATTATATATGTGCTTATATGTACACACGCAAATCTCTCTCTCTCTCTCTCTCTCTCTCTCTCTCTCTCTCTCTCTCTCTCTCATATGTGCAGACATCTATGCGTATGAGCAAAAGTCTTGAGATATTCACACTCTTATTTGCATATATGAATAGATACACAAAAGAAAGAAAGAAAGAAAGAATTATATACTCGAAAGAAAGGAAGGGAGAAAGAAAGAAAGATATACTCGATAAAGAGAAAAGAAGAAAGTAAGATATACTTGAAAGAAAGAAAAGAAGAAAGAAAAATATACTCGAAAGAAAGAAAGGAAGAAAGAAAAATATACACGAAAGAAAGAAAGGAAGAAAGAAAAATATACTCGAAAGAAAAAAAGGAAGAAAGAAAAATATACTAGAAAGAAAGAAAGAAAGAAAGAACGAAAGAAAGAAAGGAAGGAAGAAGGATATATTCGAAAGAAAGAAAAGAAGTAAGAAAAATATACTCGAAAGGAAGTAAGAAAAATATACTCGAAAGGAAGAAAGGAAGAATGTAAGATATACTCGAAAGAAAGAAGCGATATACTTAGTGTTATTTCTTTCTATATTTCCCGTCATAACCGGCCCGTTTGATCTTGCATTGGATCGTATATTAACACATCGTTTTATTACGTCATGTTCTAAATTACTGTCCTTTTGTATTTTGAAATAGACATATTCTCTTATCATCTTTCATCTTAATTTTTCTTGAGACATTAAAAAAGCGAAAACAACATTGACTCAATTATTTGCCGAGTTGAAATGCCCGTTTTGTAATTATGAGTAATCATAAAAATGATATAAATATTCGTTAGTGCAAAAGAAAAATTATTCACTAATATAGTGAATAATTTTTCTTTAAGTCTAGTGAACATCTTTTTTTTTAGATGTCCATTAACTTCAGAAATGCTGATTTGCCGGCAATGTTTTTTGTTTATCATGTACCGAGATTCTAACAATTTTGTGACTTTGTCCTTTTCGGCACTCAAAACAAATATATTCGAAGTGTGGTTTAACTTAGTCTCTCTCGATCTGCCGTGAAAAAAGGATATTTCTAATTACTCTGTCATTAATATAAAAGATTTTCTTTTCGAAAACTGATATGAGGAATCAGATTCATCTATTTGATTTTCTTTTATTTAAGACAATTCTTACCTGGTGTTCAAGATTAGTTTCTTTGTTTAATGGCATATCAACCTTTGTAAGTTATTTAATGCCAAAGCCATTCTCCTAGAATAACAGTAGTGGTACTATTTAACCTATAGCTGGGAGGTTAAGGGGGTTCATACCTTTCCCAAGAGTATTTGGCCGAAAGTGAAGGTAATAGCGCGACTGGAGTACGAACTCGCTTAGTACGATTCCGCAGTCCATCGCTTTAACCATCACATCACGAGGACACCCCACGCCGAGTAAGTGAGATATAATAACAGCTTAGTTCTATGTGGGAGTGATTACCCCCAAGTAGTACCTGCCTCCTCGTCTAGAAGTGAGAGCGGCTGGATTTATTGTTCGGTGCCTGAGGCGCCCTGTAAGAGGGAGTCCAACTAAATCTAAACAGTTTTAAAAACAGCCCCGTGGAAGTTTTGCTTTCTGTGGAGTTTCCCCGTACTAGAGCAACCTTTTGTCACACTTTAGCCTCCTGGGGAGCCTAAGTGATAACTACAATACTTACATGCCCCCTCTCCCGGTCATATGCGGCTAAAAATAAACCTCTGGCTTAGTTTCATGGTGTCTTCACCCCAGGCAGCACCAATTCTCTAAAAGATACTAGGGTTAGTCATTCTTTTATACTTGAAGTACTCCAAAAAACAGATGTCAACTGTTCTGAACTATTTTTAACTCTACCCACCAGTACACAGAGAGTTCTCCGTATTATGTTCGACCTTTTGCCCAAAATGTATACTTTATATGATTAAATAAAAATAAAGATTAGGTTTAGTAAACCTAATTTGAACTAAGTAGAGCACTATTTGTCATTATACTTGCATTGTAAATAGAAACGAAATGCCCGCAATGAATCAGTTATCAAAGGAGGAAATGAAAGCTTCGACCAGAGTTCAAATCCCGAACGAGGTTGATTGCATTTCACTTCGTTCTAATGCTCTTGTGAAAAGGATGAGTCCATCTGTTTTACCCGCTAGCTATGATTAGATAGTAGGGAAACATGGGTTCTTTGGCCTTAGTTAGGTAACCAGTCAAGATAGAAAACTCTTAGTTCAAATCAGATTTGCTCTGCTTTCAATCAATTGACTTTATGTAACACTCTGCCCGTAAAGTAAGGTAAATTATGAATAGAATTGGGTTCATTGTAAATAGAATCCCTCACGAAAAACTTTAAACTTCTGGGTCACATTAAGTAACCTCAGAAAATTTAGTGGCTTTAACTCTAGTCGTCTTTGAGTTAAGTGGAGACTGATATTTGATGAATTTTGTGAGTTTTGAAGCTTACAGCTCATCTTTAATTTATAAAAACAAAAATTTTCATATCCATCTGTTCTAACTTTTTAAAAGTAGAAAAATTAAAGTTTACATTTGATTTAGTTGGTTGATTCTTTGGGTTTTATGGCATATCAACCTTTGTTGGTTATTTAACTCCAAATCCATTTTTATACAAATAATCAGTTCTATTTCAAACAATTTAGTTTAGCATGAGTACACAGTTTAATTGTCAAAAACATTTCTATTTCAAGCAATTCAGTTTATTCAAACAGTTCTAATTCAGCTAATTCAGCTTACTATAAGTATAGATTTTCTTTACACGCAGTTAAATGTCAAAACTGTTCTATATTAAACAATTCAGTTTAGTGTAAGTATAGTTTCAATGTCAAAAACAGTTCCATTTAGCATAAGTACGTAGTTTAAATGTAAGTAAACAGTTTAATTATCAAAAACATTTCTGTTTAAAGCTATTCAGTTTAGTCAAACAGTTCTAATTCA
>CAUZXS010000348.1:10000-73041 GCA_963585895.1 Sepioteuthis lessoniana
TTTTTCCCCATCTTGGTAGTTTTTGTGTTGTTTCTTCTTTCACTACGTTTCGCAGATAGAGGCGTTGAGTCTCTGCGGTTCCAGGTGAGCATTGTCAGAAGATAGCGGTTTCAAATCCTACCCAAGCCGGCCAGAGGTTTACTTGGTCAAAAACGTGGTGCGATAGACAACAACTATGGAAGGCAGTAATTACTGGGGATACGGTTACAAGACTCAGCATTCCTATCCGAGGTCGCGGTAAATCACCTGAAGAAGGCCAGAGGTGAAATTTGGCCGAAACGTAGTGAAAGAAGAAACAACACAAAAACTACCAAGATGAGGAAAAAAAGTTCGCAATAAATAAAAATTAATTCTCAGATTAAGAAACCTCATCTCAAAATGATTCCAATTAAAAATACAAGCACATCAGTCTTTTTCTTTGAAATGATTCATTTTCTTTGCCTATATTATCAAAATATACTTAACATTAATCTGGAAGTTCAGTGGTTCTTCACTGGTTGGTTGGGTTTTATGGCATATAGACCATTGTAGGTTATTTAATGTCAAATCCAAGTTTATGCAAATAGTTCTATTTCAAACAATTCAGTTCTATTTTAAACAATTCAATTTAGCATAAATACGCAGTTTAAATGCAAAAAACAGTAAAATCAAGAACGGTTTAGTTCTATTTAACTCATAGATAGGACTCTTATCAGGTGCTACCTCTCTGGGCCAAAGTGGACCAGGGAGAGATGGCAATAAAGGGGTACTTCGTATTCCCCAAAGCTCCAGCATTACTGAAATCTCAATCTCACCATTAGATTGTTTAGTGTCTTATCCAAGACACACGTTGAGGGGATCTTACCCTTCTGCAGAGGTGCAGTCGGTGTATTCTACAACTCCAGCCGACTGGGCAAGGTTCTTTACTGTTAAATAAGCTTTTAAAGTAAATATAGTAATTATTGTGAACCAAAGTGTATTTACAATAGTTACCTGTAACTCAATTTATCTATATGTGTACATACATATACTAGCATATATGTGGGTGTGGATGGAAAAAAAACAAACAAAGTATTCAATCATAACTTGACTAAACTGTAGTTTATGGTGACTGCTGTTTATTTCCAGTAGATAACCATTTCTTTAATTAAGATGACTATATCACATGACCATCTATGCGCAGATGACTCAACAGGCCAGCTTCTCTCCCGCAGATTTGTACACATATCTGACATTTGAAGAATTTGTTTCGAGCCACAGTGTTTGATACCCACAGATGTTTTTAATCAAACAACTAGATATACCAAGCGGTCGTTCTTTTCAAGCTTTGGGTGTTCGAGTGTTATTGTACACAACTTGATTCTGATTACGTTCAAGGTTATATGTGCGATTAAAAAAGCAGCTTTTTTTAAAGAATACACGATTACCAATGCTAAATTATTTCTCTCAGAGGAATTTTTGACTTAATTCATTTTTTTACCTTGCCTTATATGATGGTAATCCCTTCTTGTCAAAAGATAGCCATCTTTCTAATTAAGATTTTCATATTGCCTGGTCATATGCGCGCAGATGACACAACAGATAACTTCTCTCCTTTAAACTTGTCCACAGACGTGACATTTGAACAACCTATTGTAAGCTACAGCAGGTGGTACACTAAGATGCACTTTCATGTCTCTTGTCAGATCAGTAGATGATTTGCATACCTTACTGTATATAAGTAGGATGTGGAAATCTGTATTTACCTGCCCTTCCGTACGAATAGGATGCGTCACAAGGTCAATTTTTAAACAGAGTTTAAGAGATATGAATTGAAAGTTTTCCTTCTCCTAGACCAGCTGCCATACCAAGGTTAAAGAGCCTAGTCTGCCTTACTATTTGCCCATAGCTGGAGGAATAATAGTTGAATTCATACCTTTTCCAAAGGTATTTGTGCTTTGTGAAATGCAAACAACCTAGACCAGGATTTGATCTCGGTTTCGCCGCGTCCATCTCCATTGAAGATCATCATTACGCCACGGTCATGTCCTAGGATATGGATGTATGCAGCTTGATTCTATTTACGTTAGATTATTCGTGTGTGTTGAAGAAAACCAGCTTATGATAGAAAAGCACGATTACTGGTATAAGAGGTCAATGAGTTACACCAACTTTTAAGAGTACGTTCAAGTCTACAATAATCAAAATGTTGCAGATCAACGATTACGCTTCCTTCACGGATGAGTTTACGCCACCCTGAGTGGTCCATTACTTGAGACTCCAAGTTAAAGGCGTTGATTTTCAGAGCCTTCACGTTATTCCTGATGACATCTGTGAAACGCTTTTTCAGCCTATTCCGTAAAAGTTTGTAAGTGGTTATATTACTATAAAACAATACCTTTAAAGTCTGTTGTCCATTATTATCAAAATATGGCCTGCCTATCGCATCTGAAAACTTATTAATCGCATTTCAATGCTAGATCTTATAACTCTCTGCAGAATCTCATAATCATGTAATTTCTACTAAAATTGTTCTAAGACAGTGCTGAGTATAACCTCTTGTTCAGTGGACCAATCCGAGAAGTCACGAAAAGTGATTTAATATAGCCTGAGAAATCAAGAAAAATGTTGAGAATACGGGAAAATAAAAAGGCCTACAGAGTATTTAGGGGGAGATTTTCGTGAGCGATTGCGTTACTGGTATCCGTGTCGAGTAGACTCTGAAAATCAATGGGCTATGTTTCAGGAGGCCTCCTCCAGACAGCACCTACACACTCGCATAAAATGAGTAAGAGCTGGGCTGATTGCAAGGCACCGGAAGTGACCATGAAGTGGATGCCGACGGAACTGAGCAATTTTTGCACACGCCTCGTGAGAAGCTTGCTTCATACGGAACACCGCACATTAATCTGATCATGTGTAACATCCCAATACCGCGGAGGGGGGTGTTAAATGCTGAGTGAAGTGGAGTTAAGTACAATTTATTTTATTTCAAACTGGCTATATTCTATCTTACAGCGAACAAGCTCTGTGCTATTTTGACTTGTGTACAAGCTGTAGCAGACTGAGATGTGACAGGTAGTTTGGGCGGAGTTCTATAGCAATTTAATATGTGGGCGATTGTTGATCCAAGTTTAAGATAATTAAAACAATCTGGCAAGGACTCAAGATTCCTCAGTCTGACCGTACCATTCTCTTGAGTCTTTCAAAAACATAACTAGCGTTGATCAATCTCTTGACACGATCCTACCGACGTACACAATCATACATACAACTATTTTCAAGTCTCTACTTCACGAACGAAAATCATATTTGGGTGCACAATAGGTTAGTTAAAGATGTGAACTGCTAGGATGCCAACACAGCGGAATTTTTCTGTAATGATAAAGGAAATGTGTAGAACCATCCACTCATTTTGGATGAGCTGATTGCAGAAGACTAAGGTACCATAGGGGGGTGTCCTCGTGGTGTAATGGTTAAAGTGATGGACTGCGGAATCATAGTACGCAAGTTCGTACTCCAGTCGCGCTATTACGTTCACTTTCGGGCAAATACCCTTGGGAAAGGTATGAACCCCCTTATCCTCCCAGCTATGGGTTAAATAGTACCACTACTGTTCTTCTCGGAGAATGGATTTGGCATTAGATAACCTAAAAAGAGTTGATATGCCATTAAAAAACAAAGAAACCAAGAAACTAAGGTATCATAGTGCTATAAGTTCTCCAAACAATAGGTCTTGAATTCAGAGTTTTATCTTCTATACCAGTTGCTTTGCTAAGGCGAGAGGGCCTAATCTTTCCTATTATTTACTCTTAGTTGTGAGAGGATCCATGCTTTTTCTTTCTTACAAAATAAGTCATCTCACCATGGTTTCGAAATCCGAATACGACTCAGTGGTGGGTTGAATATTCATTATGTGACCTATACTTGTGGCCTTGTACTAAAGTTACTCTTTGTTTAGTAAATTATTGAGCACCTCACATGGTGTTATGTTTAGCGAGCTAGGTTCGCAGATCATTGTGAATTATTTTTTCTCGACGTGCCCATATATTCTTGGTCTTGTGCTAGACTAACTTTTACTGAGAGACCTTTTAGGCTAGCCGGTAAATGAGTTCGAATCTTACCCATACATCTAAACTAGTCTAGCAGATTTTTACCTCTCATATTGATCTTCACTAGGCCCCTTATAATACTGGCCTTGTGCCTAACTATGCTAACTTTTAATAAATGAGACACCTTAATTACGATTGCGATTAGTCATTTTCATCCTCACTAGGCGCCTCATAATAATTATTTGTGCCAAAAGAAGCTCACTTTTATTATTCATTGATTTTAACGGCATATCAACCCACCAAGGGTTATTTCATGCGTAGAGGTTAGGGAATTTAGCTCATTGTACATTTATATTTACTTTTTTGTAGTTGTTTCTTGAGAGTTTTTGGTTCGGTTTCTTTCTTTAATGGCATAATATTTTTTGTGGGTTATTTAATGCCAAAGCCATCCTTGAAAAAGAACAGTATTTGTACTATTTAACCCATAACAAAAGGATGATAAGTAGGTTCATACCTTTTTCAAGGGTATTAGCCTAAAAATGAGCGTAATAGCGCGACTGGAGCTTGAACTCGCTTACTAAGATATTACAGTACGTTAGCCACTACGCCACGGAGATTCCGTCTCCTTTTAGAGTTTTTGCACACAGTGATATCCAGTATTCCTATCTAATACAAATAATTTGCGCACAGTTGTATGGTTTCATGACCTGGGATGAATGGCAATAAAGTGGTTATCCGCACTCCACAGATCTCCAGATTTGGAAATTCATCTTCAGATTCAGTTTAGTGTCATACTTGGGACACCCTTTTTTGTGGGGGGAGTCTTGTGTGGTGAGGTTAACTGGTTGTACTGTCACTGGGTTAAACAGCTTTTGAGAATATCATTGTTACAATTTTCTTCGCATTATAGCCAGTGTATTCTAACCCCCTCAAATAGGGTGGGTTAAATTTTTGTAAGTGGGTTACCTCGTCATGTTGTAATAGCTAGCCAGCTTAGTCTCGTAGACCAATTGTATTTTTGTTGTGGTTTAATTCATAAAGCAAAACATATTTCCAATGTATCGTACCGAACGCACTAGATTCAACATAACCTTCATCGTTACATTGAACAGTTTCAATTGCAAACCCTCATCTGCCAAAACGATGGCTTCTATAATTGGACGCAGATGCTACGAAAATAGAAGGCGGTGATTATAGTTTTTCTTCTTCACTGAGGAAATTAAAATCTACTTTTAACCGATACAATGAAATTTAACAGAATTATTATTTTTCTTTTATAGAAGGAGAAAAAAAACATTCGTCCAATTATCTGCTATTTTAAAAAAAAAAAATATGAAATGATATTTAGAAAATATTTAATTTCTTGAATATCTCTTATTCTCTACGCCCTGTCGACGGGTCTTAGAATTCCCTGCAGAGGGGTAAGACCCACCCAACAACTGTATCTGGGTGTGTAATGTATTCTTTCATTGCCATGTCTCCCACGTTTCCTCTGACCCGGGAAAGTAGTCCTTATTAGAGTCCTATCTATAGGCAGTTTAGTTTCTTTGTTTAATGGCCTATCAACCTTTTTAGGTTATTTAATACCGAAGCCATCCTTATAAAAGCACAGTAATGGTACTATTTAACCCGTAACTGGGTAGATAAGGGACTTCATACCTTTCCCAAGGGCATTAGTGCGACTGAACGTAATAGCGCAACTGGAATTAGAATTCGCTTACTACGATGTCGCACTCCAGTATTTGATTGAACCGTGTGCAAAAAAAAAAGAAACTATAATAACCTCGAAATACAATTACACAAAAAATGTCAATATGAATGCCCAATGAACGCAATTCTCTAACCTCTAGGCATGAAATAACCCTTGACAGACTGACCTGCCATTAAATTCAATCAATAAAATCCTCTTCTCCAACAATTGTTCATCGAACTTCTGCTTTATTATTATTAACTTTGATTTGTATTTTATCTTCTTAATTTTGTAAAGGGGAGTTCCCCGTGGTGTAGTGGCTAACGTGCTAAACTACGACTTCGTAGTAAGCGAGTTCAATCTCTAGTCGCACTATTACTTTCACTTTCGGACTAATACCCTTGGAAAAGGTGTTCACCCTCTTATCCTCTCAGATATAGATTAAATAATATCACTACTGTTCTACAAGAATGGTTTGGGCATTAAATTATTCACGAAAGTTATTATATCAGATCGGTGATAGTTGATTGTCGGATGGAGAAGGAGAAACACAAAGACATAACTCATCTTAAGCGTTGGGACCTCCATTGTTTTATTCCTTTTCTTCAGTCTCTGAGAGCGTGGAAGATAATTGCCCAACACCTACATCATAAACAGGATGCGATACAAATTCAATTTTTTCAGCTGGCTTGAATTCAGATTTTTCCTTCTCCAAGAATGTTTGCCTAACTAAGGTTAAAGAACCCAGCCTACAAACAGGAGACGGAACATACTGATTCATGCCTTTCTCGAGGGTATTAGCACAAACCAGAATTTGAAACCTGAGCGCCGATTTTATTTCCTACGACGATACGCTAAGTGCACCTCCGTGAGACTGTGAAAGTTGGTGGCTATGGATAGTAGAAACAAAGTGTGGAATAGCTTGTTCAAGTTACAAATAACTCTTCCATTATCTTTTAACTGTTCCTCATTCTTTGTTCACGCACACACATGTCTCCTCGTACCCCAGCCACAAAGAGAGGAAGGTCGAATCAAGAAAACCGTCGTTTTATATTGGGACTACATTAACGATGCTCTCGTCAAGACCCGGTCTGGAATGCTAGATCTAGCAATTCTTGTTTATATTAACCCAATTCCCCCGTCACGAGCAGGATATACCACAAAGTCAATTTTTAAGCGAATTAAGGGAGGTATGAATTCCCAGTTTTCCTTCTCCTAGACTGGTTGCCCTACCAAGGCTAAAGAATCCAGTCTGCTCTGCTATTTACTCTTAGCTGGAGGAAGAACAGATTCAATCCTTCCCAAAGAGTGTTAACGTGAAGTGAAACAAACAACTTGGTCCAGGATTTGAACTCAAGTCGCTAATTCCATTTCTTACCACGATATCCGTTACGCAAAGGATGCCTTCGGTAGTATGTCTTGCCCATTGGACGAGTTATTGAACTTTGTCAACTCGTCGTTCTTCAGGCTGCTGACATTTTTCCTTATCTATTCGGCCCCCAGTGCCATTCGCTTACTATGTTACATTGATTTTGTTCCTGTAAAATCCTGCTAGATATACGGACTTCAAAACTTCTGGCAAAGTTGGAATTTTTTCCACTTCGACCATTGAAGTGCTGAAGGCATTAAAATAGATTCTTTTGTTTTAACCCATGCTTTTTTTACCTACGCATAAAACTTCAGAAGCCATTGGAAGCAGCATATTAGTTGTGAAGTAAAGCAGATGATCCCAACACTGAGTCAACAGCATCCTTCACCAGATGCTTGGTGGAAGAGCCCTACAGGTCAACGGCTAGGATCAAATGGTTCAATCAGAAAATTACTGCTATTCATCTATAAGTATGGTGTCTATTGATGAGATTAAAAAAAAACAACCATCGAAAGATTACCATGACTCTAATTCAAACCATATGTCCAAACCGCGTCGCTCTTCGCACAGAAAAACAAGGGGCGAGTTCCAATGAGGTTGGTGCTCGAAAAATCAGTTACAGAACTCAAACCCAAACCCAACCAAAAATTACTTAGATGTAAAAGCACAGGGCATATAGCGACACAACGTTAGAACTTTACTTTTGTATAGAGCACTCAGTCCAAAATATCGGCCTTAAGTTGTTTAATAAAATCCTGGTTTCATTTCTTTTATTTGTTTAACGGTATATCAACTGCTGATAGGTTATGTAATTCCGAAATATGATTTATTTGTAAATGTTTAATTGTCGTCACTTTATTTTCAGTGTTCATTGCACTAAATTTTCTTTATAATCATTTGATTGTGCACATGTGTATGGTTCCAAGTTTTCCGATCAAATACTAATTTATACACAATTATATGGGGTGTCCCCATGGTGTAATGGTTAAAGCGCTGGCCGACGGAATTGTAGTACGCAAGTTCGAAACTCCAGTCACGCTATTACGTTCGCTTCGGAACAAATGCCTTTGGGAAAGGTATGAATGGTTGGTTGGGTTTTTTATGGCATATCAACCTTTATAGGTTATTTAACGTCAAATCCATTTTCATGCAAATAGTTCTATTTCAAACAATTCAGTCTAGCATGAGTACACAGTTTAATTGTCAAAAACATTTCTATTTCAAACTATTCAGTTTATTCAAACAGTTCCAATTCAGCTAATTCAGTTTAATAAAAGTATAGATTTTGTTTACACACAGTTAAATGTCAAAACAATTCTATATTAAACAATTCAGTTTAGTGTAAGTACAGTTTCAATGTCAAAAACAATTCCATTTCAAACAATTCAGTTCAGCATAAGCACGCAGTTTAAATATAAATACAGTCTAATTGTCAAAAACATTTCTATTTCAAGCTATTCAGTTTAGTCAAACAGTTCTAATTCAAAGAACTCGGTTTAGCATAAGTATGCAACTTAGTTCTATTTAACCCATAGATAGGGCCCTATCAGGTGCTACCATTCCGGGCCATAGTGGACCTGGGAGCAATGGTAATGATGGGTTGCTCTGCATTACCCAAAACTCCAGCATCACTGGAACCTCACCATCAGATTGTTTAGAGTCATATCTAGGACACTTGTTGGGGCGGTCTTACCCCTCTGCAGAGGTACAGTCGGTGTATTCGACAGCCCCAGCCAAAAGTATGGATCCTCTTATCCTTCCATCTCTGAGTTAAATAGTACCACTCCTGTCCTAAATAGAAAAAGGGTGGGTTTGGCATTAGATAACTCGAGAAGTTTGATATGCCATTAAATAACAAACGAACAATTACATGGTTTAAAGTAACTCTTCCTGTTTAATAATATTTCTTTGCACTGCTCTATGGTTTCAAGTATTCCATTTTTATGTCAATAATTTATCAGCAATAATTTGATTTCAAGTGACTAATAATGATAATAATAATCCTTAGAAAATAATTGTAACTATTTTTATATAAATAATTTGCAAACAGTAAAATTCTTTCAAGTATTCCTATCTAACATAAATAATTCTATATAATAATCATCACTTGTTTGCACAGTTATATGGTTTCACCTATTTCTATCCAGTACTGATAATTTTCAAACAAACGTATTCGACCCATTGATAGGACCCTAACACGTCCTACCACTCCGGGTCAGAGTGCACCTGGGAGTAATGGAAATAATGAGGTACTCCATACTCCCCAGGGTTCCCGAACTGGACCACACCACTGGATCCAGTTTTATGCAATACGCAGAAAATCCCTTTTGTAGGGATCTTACTCCACTGCAGAGGATACTATCGATGGCGGCAACACCCTACAAGACACCAACTGTACGGCCACCTGCCCCCTATCACGAAAACTATTCAAGTTAGACGAACCAGACATGCAGGACACTGCTGGAGAAGCAGGGACGAACTCATAAGAGATGTACTCTTATGGACCCCGACACATGGCCGTGCAAAAGCAGGACGACCAGCACGAACATACATTCAGCAGCTATGTGAGGATACGGGATGTTGTCCTGAAGACCTACCTAGGGCGATGAACGATAGGGAGGAGTGACGAGAGAGGGTCAGGGATATCCGTGCTACCAGCGCAACATGATGATGATGATGATGATGATGTATAGGGTATACAGAGTGTATTGTAAGGTAACACTCAACCAGGGGTTACGGTTTTTAGTAAAATAATGCTGGATCTTAAATAAATGACTTACGGTGGATAGCATAGAAGCGCTCAGTTCGAAATATCGGTCTCATATGTTCAAATATTAAGAAGAAACCATTACACTTTACATAGTTACCTTATGGATATGCCCGTGGAAATGGACACGGCTACCCGAGTTCAAATCCTCGACGAGACTGATTGCATTTCATATAGCACTAATACCCTTGGAAAAGGTGGGAATCCAATTATTCTCCCTCCAACTATGGGTAAATAGTAGAGTAGACTGGGTTCTTTAGCCTTGATGAAGCAACCAGTCTAGGAGAAGGAAAATTCTGAATTCAAACCAGTTAAACTCCGCTTGAAAATTGATCATGTATCACATCCTGCCCGTGAAGACGGGTTGATAAATACAAGGCTGTTTGCATTTCACTCCTGAGTTAATACACTTGGGAAAGGCATGAACCCAACTATGGAAAAATAATATCACTTAATGTTTTCTTTAACTTTGGTTACGCAATCAGTCTAGAAGAAGAAAAACAGAATTCGAAACAGCTATATTCCGCTAAAGAATGACTTTGTGTCACATGCTGTCTGTGAGGGAGGGATTGGGTAAATATATTAAAAAAATAAGCATAGGAGCAAAAGTCTGTAAAAATGGAATCAAACATTAAGAAGAGGAAAGCATTACACCTTACGTTGTTACCATATCTCTATTGCCCAGTCAGTTGGGGCTGAAAAATACACCGACTGCATCTCTGCAATGGGGTAAGACTCCTCCAACGAGTGTCCTAGATATGACATTAAACGATCTGATGGTGTGATTCTAGTAATTCAGGAGCTTTGGGGAATGCAGAGTACTCCTTCATTGCCATCGCTCTCAGGTCCACTATGACCCGGATTGATAGCACCTGACAGGGTTCTATCTATAGGTCAAATAGAACTAAATTGTGTACTAATGCTAAACTGAATTGATAAAACTGTATACTTATCCTAAAATGAATTGTTTGAAATAAAACTGTTTTGGTATTTAACTGTGTGTAAAAAATATATATACCTTTACTAAACTGAATTGTTTGAAATTTAATTTGGTTTGGTTTGGATTCTTTGTTTAATGGCATATCAACCTTTGTAGGTTATTTAATGCCAAAGCTATTCTCCTAGAAGAACAGTAGTTGTACTATTCAACCCATAGTTAGGAGGATAAGGGGGTTCATACCTTTCCTAAGGGCATTTGCCCGAAAGTGAACGTAATAGCGCGACTGGAGTACGAACTCGCATACTACGATTTCGAAATCCATCGCTTTAACCATTACAACACGACGACACCCCCAATTTAATTTGGTGTTAAATGATACCGCAAAGCAAAACAACCAAGAACCAACGTTATCTATATTCTGATTTTGAATTATTACTCGTTACGTATATTACGCCCTGTTGTAAGAGCTTAGAATACGCAATAGTAACTTTTAGGGTCTCACCTATCAGTCAAGTAGATGTGTTAATTAATTATTCGACTTCAATAGAACCCTGAATAAAACAAAATTAAGAAACAACACAAAACACGTAAACGTGAATTTACGATTAACGCAATCTTCTAACCCAGTAATTCCCAACGAGAGATGCATACCAATATTTTGGGGGACTTGTTTAGCTATCAAATTAATAAATATATAAGAATTAGATATTACAGTGGGCATCGGAATATTTCAAATACCAAACTACGAAACGGCCCAAAATCAGTTGGGAACCACTGCTCTAACTTCTTGACACAAAATAATTCCAGACCGGTTGACATGCCGTTAAAATCAATCTGTCACTTTTGCTGGAGTTTTACTCTTCTGCATGGGATAGAGTCGGAGTATTCTAAACCCCCGCTCTCTGGGGTTGGTAAAATACTGAGTCCTAAATATAGAATATATTCAGTGTATCGTAAAATAACGCTCAGTTCTAAATCATTGGTTTAGGATGTACCGTATAGAAGTGCTCAGCTCAAAATATCGGTTTAGCTTGGTTTGGTTTTATGGCATATCAACCTTTGTTGGTTATTTAAAGCATATTCCTGTTTTTACATATGTATTAAATATATGATTTGTAAACAAATTTTATAGATACACACAGTTAAATGCTCAAACAGTTCTATTTCAAACAATTCAATTTAGCATAAGGCAACGAAGTTAAATAGTTCTAAATATTACTATGTATCACTAACAATTCAATTAAACATCAATCATTTGTTTACACACAATTAAATGATCAAACAATTCTATTTCTAAGAATTCAATTGAGCATAAGTCATTTGTTTGTACTCAGTTTTAATGTCAAACAGTTCTATTTGACCCATTAACAGGACCCTTTTAGGTGCTACCACTCCGGGTCAGAGTGGACCTGGGAGCAATGGCAATGAAGTGGTACTCTGCATTCACCAAAGCTCCAGCATTAGTGGAGTCTCCCCATCAGATTATTTAGTGTCAAATCATGACACTCCTTGTGGGGTGGGGGCTTACTCCGCAGCAGAGATTCAGTCTGTGTATTCAACAACCCCAGCCGACTAGGTTCATGTTTTCAAATATTAAGAAGACGAAAGCATTACAGTTTCATAAAAACAGGTTAAAATGCCGTTAAAATCAATTAATTGCTAAGTACAAAAGCAAAGTGTCTTGGGAAACTTATACAAAAATGTCTGACGAGAAGTCAGACTTTACACCAATGAACCGAGACTTTCATTTAAAAAAAAAAGGATAAAAAAGAAACAAACTATAAAGGATTAGCTAGTTTTATGGTTTCGTTCTTTTCTGTCTGTCTATCAATTAATTCTATTCCTGTATATCAAATTAATCTAAGAACTTCATTATACTTTCCCTTAAGCAAATTCAACCAATTAATTCTCTTTCCGATAAAAAAAACCTGACCTCACATTAATAACCAATTTGATATTCACGACCTCTATTCCCTTCACTGTCATAAGTAATTGTGTTTTATTTTCAAACTGATTTCTCTGTGCGGAAGAAAAACTAGGCAATTATTCCTTTCTTTTATAACAAGCAGTGACCACCTCTTTCATTCTGTCTTCTTTTTCTTACCATTAAATTATTCAATTCCACATCAATTTCCTGGTCTGATAAACAGAAGGCGTGTTATATTCCGTTTTAAACTTAAGTAATTGTTGTCAAACAATGATAGTATTTATCAATTTCGCATTTACATAATACTAATAAAATACCAAAAACATTTAGTTACACGGCATTAGCTTCGATGGTGGTGGGGAGAGTGTAAGTTATTGACATAGGTATTGAAATCGGCGACAGAAGTTCACATCCTGGACGAGGCAGTTAGCGTTTCACTTCATGCTAGTGCCCTTTAGAATGGTATACGAACGATCTTTTCTCTCCCTAACTATTGAACAATCTTTTCTCTCCCTAACTATTGCCCAATCAGCTCGGGCTGTAGAATACACTGACTGCACCACTGCAGAGGGGTAACCACCCCCTAACGAGTGTCCTAGATATGACACTAAACAATCTGATGGTGAGGTTCCAGCAGTGCTGGAACTTTGGGGAATGCGGACACTCATTAGTGGGGATCTGACTGGGCAAATGGCTATTGCATTGAATAACGCATGAACTTTTAATTCTCTCCCACCATGAAAGAAAAATTCAATAAAAAGTCTTAATTAGAAGTCATTCCCTCCTTTTATTTTGCCAGGAACATTTAAGCACTACTTTGAAAATTATATCATTTAGCGGTCGTATCGATATTGCTGTATGGATGCACTACTTGGACGCTAACTAAACGGCTGGAGAAGAAGCTAGACGACAATTACACAAGAATGTTGCGAGCAATATTGAACAAGTCCCGGCGGCAACACCCCACAAGGCACCAACTATACGGCCACCTGCCTCCCATCACGAAAACTATCCAAGTTAGACGAACCAGCCATGCAGGTCACTGCTGGAGAAGCAGGGACGAGCTCATAAGTGATGTACTCCTATGGACCCCCACATATGACCGGGCAAAAGCAGGACGACCAGCTCGAACATACATCCAGCAGCTCTGTGAGGATACGGGATGTGGCCCTGAAAACCTACCAGAGGTGATGAACGATAGGGGGAAGTGGCGAGATAGGGTCAGGGATATCCGTGCCTGTGGCACGACATGATGATGATGATATCAATGCTAAATTCTTGTGTATTCTGATCTAGCTTTCTTTCTAATCCTTTCGTTAGCGTCGATGTGGTGCATCCATATAATGGTACTGAAGGTGATAGTGATATTTATTGACTAAACTTAGAGATAGTTATTTACTAAACTTAGCTTGGATTTGGTACCAGGCCAGAAGTGTGTGGTGCCTAATGAGAATCAAACCCACTAACAATAATCTACGAATCTAGCTTGCCAACCATTACATCACATGAGATGCCCATCACTCAAGAATAACATCATTAAGTCATGCTGTTAGCACGGAGCTCTCTCTCTCTCTCTCTCTCTCTCTCTCTCTCTCTCTTCTCTCTCTCTCTCTCTCTCTATCCGTCCCTATTGTTCAATCGGTCCTTTATAAAGCATCTTATGTCTGCGCTGAGCCGATGTACGTAAGTTTTTGCTGATCAGCCAACACTGTCATCTCCATGTGTAAGAGTGAAAAGGAGAATGTCGCTCCTGGGTTCGCCCATACTTTCCCTAACAGTGTCTAGCATATCTTGTTCATCTTACTTAGATGGTTTGTGTAATAGAAGATAAGTGACTGATTTGTTCGAAACAGCATGCTGAATTCTTGTGTATTCTGATCTACCTTTTTTTTTCTAATCGTTTCGTTAGCGTCGATGTGATGCATCCATATAGCTGTACTGTGATGACCACAGCTTGGAAAAAGTCCCGTTTTATTTTATGATATTTACCCAACCCCTCTGCTCGGGCAGGATATGACACAAGGTCAATTTTTAAGCGGAGTTTAACAGGTTTCAATTCAGAGTTTTTCCTTCTCCTAGACTAGTTGCCTCACTAAGGCTGAAGAACTCAGTTTGCCCAACTTTTTACCCATAGCTGGAGGGAGAGTAATTGGATTCATACCTTTCCCAAGGGTATTAGAGCTATGTGAAATGCCATCAGTCTCGGCCAGGATTTGAACTCGTGTCGCCGTGTCCATTTCCTACAGCGATAACCATTACACCATGGGCACCTCCACCTCCCGTTTTATTTTATTGTGGAAATCAGATTTCCATGTGGTCGGTGATCTGTCAATAGCATTCCATGCCTTTGCTATGGGTATGAAGATATTGCTTTCAATAGATGAGATATTGCTACCGAGGTATGTCATCTGGTCTACTAATCTCACAGCTGGCACAATTTTATTTAAAGCGCATGAACTCCGTTTTATTTGTGTTCACGTCGAGGCCAATAGAACATTTTCATTTATCTATTTATTTATCTATTAGAAACCGAAATCATTTTAGGTCCGAGATATTAGTAATTTGTCTCCTCGAAAAAATTAACAATGAATGAAACATTAATTTTCTTCAAATCAGCTCTCTTGACATACCGGAAACTCATTCTGACGAGTTTTTATTGTTCGAAGCACCTCAGAAATATTTATTTTTATAATTTTAAAGCTGCATCGTCGTATTTCTTTTAATGTCCTCCAAGTCCTCAAATCTCACCCTTGAGATGGGTTTTCAGTTTAGGAAACAAGAAAAATTTGCACAGAGCCAATTCTGGGGAATAAAGAGAATGCTGTACTTGCACAATCCTGTTTTTCGCCAATAACTATTGTTCAAAAAGACTGACTTCATAATATCTTGACAGATTGACACCGACTCGTCTAGACATCTAGACATCCTAACTTCATAATAGTTATTTATTAAACTAAGTTTGGATTTGGTATCAGGCCCGAAGTGTGTGGTGCCCAGTGTGAATCACTCAGTAACAATAATCTACGAATCTAACTTGCCAACTATTACATCACATGAGGTGCCCATCACTTTATTATATAAGTCGCTCAGCTGGGCACATATCTTCATGCTTTGGTTTGGTTGGTATTTATACGAAATCCTTAAATAAAGTTGGCGACCGTAGTCGAGGGCGACCCGAAGGCTCCCTTTTCAATAGATACTACACCGATGTGTAGGGGGGGCACTACTCCTTTCCCTGGATTACTCCACTTTACCATCGATACGTACCTTATATTGCTGAGTGTTAAGTAAGGAGCTATTAAGTACCATTTTTAAAGTCTTTGGTATGACTCAACCTGGGATTGAACCCAGGTCTCCTGGACCATTGGCGAACTCTCTACCCACTTAGCCAATATATTAAATATGATTTATAAACAAATTTTGTTAATAACATTTTTAAACGAACTTGGACTCATTTGAAAATAAATTTGCACACACTTAAATGGTTACAAGTATTTCTATGAATCACAAACAATTCAATTAGACATCAGTCATTTTAATGGTCAAACTGTTTTATTTCTAACAATTCGATTTAACATAAATCATTTGTTTGCACATAGTTTAAATATCAGACAGTTCTATTTGATCCATGGATAGGACCTTATCATGTACTACCAGAGTGGACCTGGGAGCAATCGCAATGAAGTGGGGTACTCAACATAACTCAGAGCTCCAGGAATCGAACCTCATTGTCAGATTGTTTAATGTCATATACCAGGACACTCGTTGGGAGAGGGTCTAATTCCTGTGCAGAGATGCAGTCGGTGTATTTTACAGCCTTCGCCGACTGGGCTGACATATCTTTATTTAAATTTTGAATTTATAAATTTTAAACTTCTTTATTCCCACCTCTTATTACTAGTATTGAACTTGTAATCGACCATTAGATATGTATTTGTCCGAACTTTCCATCTCGGACAGGATGTCACACAAGGTCAATTTTTAAGCGGAGTAAAGTAAAGAATTTTTCCTACTCATCCACTGGTTGCTTAACAAATGTTAAACAACCCAGTCTGAATAGCGGGATGGTTGGAAACAAATGTATTCATGCTTTCTCAAGGGTATGAATACGAAGTGAAACGCTAACAACCCGTCCAGGCTTTGAACTCGTGTCACCGACCGGTGTGGCTTAAAATACGCAGACAGTATCCCCTGCAGAAAGGAAATACCCCTGAAGAGGTGTCCTGGATATGACATAAAATGATTGTGAGGCTATCGTTTTGGAGCTCTGGGGAGTGCTGTTAATTCCAGGTTCACTCTGACCCAGAGTGGTAACTAATAGTGAAATATATCTGTTCAAAAATCATTTCCATTCAATCGGACTCTGCGCAAATTTACTCTTTAAAAACAACTACAGAAAAGTAAATATGAACGAACAGTGAAAGCGATTCCCTAACCTCGTTGCCTGGAATAATCGTACATGGGTTGACATGCCGTAAAAATTAATCAATCAATCGTATTGCAAGGATTGCATTCAGATTTTTGTTTCTAAACTGGTTGCTTTACCGAGGCTAAATAACCTTTTTTGTCCTACTAATGACCCATGGCTAGAGGGGGGAGAAGCACAGATGGATTCATGCTTTTCCCAGCAGTACCAGCCTCTTGAAGGATTTGAACTCGAGTTGCCGATTCCATTTCCTACGATGATAACTGATATGCTAATCGACCATTCGATATGAGGTTTGGTTTGTTTTAGTTTTATGGCATATCAATCATTGTTGGTTATTTAATGCCAAATCTGGTTTCTTCATGTATATATATACATATACATATATAAATGATTTGTAAACATAAGTCAACTACGTTAAATGGTTCCAAGTATTGCTGTGTATCACAAACAATTCACTTAAACATCAGTCATTTGTTTACATAGTTAAATGATCAAACAGTTCTATTTCTAACAATTCAATTTATCATGTCATTTGTTTTTACAGTTTAAATGTCAAACAGTTCTATTTGACCCTTAGAGAGGGCCCAATTAGGTGTTACCACTCCAGGACAGAGCGACGGCAATAAAAGTATACTCCGCATTCCCCAAAGCTCCAGCATTACTGGAGCCTCACCATAAAATTGTTTAGTGTCATATACCAGGACACTTGTTGTGAGGGGGGTTTTACTCCTCTGTAGAGATGCAGTCGGTGTATTATACACCCTCAGCATTTGATATGTATGTTTTAAGATGAATTTAAAAAAGCCGTCATAACCTTCTTTTCGGCCTGATCTGTCTATTTTTAAAATCGCATTGACATTAGCAAACAATTGTGGACAAGCAGTGGCTCTCTCCAGTCGCATTGGATTGCGGTCAACTGAAGCCAAAGAGGCTGCCATCATCGATATTTAGCACAACAGCAAACTGGATCATATATCATTTATGAAAACAAAAATATCTTTAACAGAGATGTATTGTGTGTTGACTTTATTGAATTTGTTGTACAGCAGAACCTTCGACATCTTAGATCATCAATAAGTAAAACGAGATTTGTTCTATTATAAACCAGTTTGTGCAGAGGACATTCTGGTTTTGTATCTGTTGACAGCTGATTATTGATCTGTTTGGTTTTTTGTAAGTTTTTGGTTTTGTTTTTGTTTTTTGTTTTTTGTTTATTTTTTTTTATTCTTTCTTTTATTTATTTTTTTTTTTTGTTATTTTTTATTGTTGTTTTTCGGAGCCAGCATTCAAACATATCATTGAGTGGAGTGTCCAGCATTGTGTAGCCCCCGATCAGTTGACCACATTATCATTCGCTATGCGTGCGAAGCGGTAATCATTGGAAAAAAGCCACATCCCAAGAGACTGGCTTTATCGTAATTGTAAACGCTTTTGATAATGTATCATTACAATTATGCTTTTATGAATGTCTTCCTAATCATTGTAATATCTCTAGCGTCGGATTTTGATCGATGCAATTTCCCATGTAAAAGTCATTCAGGTTTCAGATTACATTTTTCATCTATCTTCATATCTTCATATCTATTTATCTTATTCATCTATCTTCATATCTTCATATCTATTTATCTTAGACTGATAATATCTGTCTATATGAATCTGTTCATATCTATATCTGTCTCTGTCTCTGTCTCTGTCTCTCAATCTTGGATGTCTGACCTGGACCACTCGCACTAAAATTTCATTGATTCCAAGTAGCGGGGAGTCCCCATGGCATAATGGACTGTGACATCGTAGTAAGTTTAAACCATAGTCGCGCTATTACGTTCTCTTTCGAAACATATACCCTTGGGAAAGATATGAACTCCCTTATCTTCCCTACTACCTATGAGTTAAAAATCACCACTATTTGCATTAAATTACCCGCAAAGGTTGATATGCCATTTAACAAAAAAAACAGACCGAACCATTCCAAGTAGCACTTCTCTATTGCATTCAGGGTCGTAGGGTCAGAGTAAATGCTAGACACCTAAGGCGTCCCAAAGAGGAAACGCCGAAGGAACCAGATGATTTTTTTTTATTTATCATATTCTTTCGATCACTAAATTACCAATAGTCACATGCAGTCATGCAGAGAGTTAGCTAGATAGAAAGAAAGAGGGAGAGAGAGAACGACAGAGAGAGAAAGAGAGAATTCTGCTTAATAAGATACGAAATTGCATTCGGTGCTATGAAGCTTTGGATAGAGTGGCGTCACCCCTTTGTGACAATGACTTCCACGTCCACTTTGACACCGAGTAATAGTACCTTTTAGGGTCCTGTATATGAGTCAAATAGACCTGTTTTAGACAATGAAGTGTTTATCTGTTTAAAAGGATTGTGAAAGTAGATTTATGTGTTGTATATAACTGGAGACTGTGATTGTTAAACTGACTTCGACATAAAATAAGCAAAGGCTCGCATGCCGTAAAAGCCAACTAGCCAACCAAAACTCAAACATATTTTCTATATAGGGTGTGGAAGCTAAACTAGGAATATTCTAGAATAATAATAAATGACTCTATTATAAAACAAGATTAATCTTGATTTAAAAAAAATAAACCACAAAATAAGAAGATAGACACAAAACAGTAAATTTACTCAATATGGCCGCCATTTTTTTTTTTCAATTATTGTATCAACATGCCTTCGAAACGATTTTTATTTCTTCAAAATAAATTCTTCAGACATTCTATTCCATTCCTCCACAATAGCAGCATTTAACGAACCAATATTTGAATTAGAAGTTGCAATTGTTTTGTTTTCTAAACACCCCATATAGGTTAATCAAGGGGGTTACAGTCTGGGATTGATGGAGGCAATAAAGAAACTCCAATTATTTCGGAAATCTTTTGGGATTGGTTTCAGCGTTAAGAAAATCATAGATTCTTTGCCGTTTCTTTTCTTGATCACTCATATTGGGCAGAATTTTAATTAAAAAGTGATTGAATGATAGAACTAAACATGAAAATTTAGATTGATCGCGATTTTTTTCCAAAATTGGGCTGACTAAAAAAACTTTTTTTTTTTTTTTAGTCATGGTAATTAAATCTTAAAAAAAACGTTTTGAAAATTATTCCATATTTTGCTTCCGCACCCTGTAATTTTCTATTAATTTGCATTGTTTTGTCAATCGAACCAGTCAGTTGTTGAGTCTAAACAAGTTGGTCCTGATGGAAACTTTACTCCTTGAATCTACAATATATATATATATATGTACATCAAGTCACGCTACGTCTGATTTGGATGGTTTTTGAGACGGGAGATAAGTGGCACAACAGTTGTGTATGTGTGTGTGTCGTGGAAATTACTTTCCCCGAATAAGACAACCTCCTTAATAAGCAATCTGAGCTTATAAGCAGATGTAGATACGACAAGAATTGCTTAATCAATTACCTCTCGTCTAAGAAAAAAGTGGGGAAGGGTAATTAATTCAAAGAAAACATGGGAATATTTAAATTTTTACAAGCCCTGAGTATATCTGTAACCGCTTCCGCCTTTAGAGGTGGGGTCATAATCGGTTTATTACAATTTAACGAAACATAATTACTATCTACAGAAGCGACTAAAGATCGATTCATATCATGAAATTTATAGTATTGATGAAACGTTTGTAATGATCGTGATCTTGGACGCCTGTAATGATCGTGATCTTAAACGTTTTTAATGATCGTGATCTTGAACGCTTGTAATGATCGTGATCTTGGACGTTTTTGAAAGTTTTTCTAAAAAGTTTTAAAAGGGATTTTAATCATTGGTCTACATTCTACTTATGATGACTTGTCCTGAATCGAGCGCTTTAAAAGAAGCACTATATAAATTTATATTTATTTTTCTTACGTTGCAAATAACACACACACACACACACACACACACACACACACACACACACATATATATATATATATATATATATATATTCAGGAGACGTATTTAGCACGATGGTTGTCGTCAAAGGAAATGGACTCGGCTACCTAGGTAAAATCCTGGCCAAGTCTCTTTGCATTTCGGCACACGCTAATGACCTTAGGAAAGCCATGAATCCATCCCTTCTCTATTGCAATGAAGAAAAAGTAGGGCAGACTGTTTTTTTTTTTAAACCTTGGTAAGGCAACTAATTTAGGATAAAGAATATTCCGAATCGAAAACCAGCAGTAATCCACTTAAAAAAATTGACGTTGTGTCACATCCTGCGGGAGGGTTTGAGTAAATACCTGCATCGACTTTATTATGGGTCCCTCCCTGGTATTCATCACTGCAGAAGAAGCAACTTTGATTGTATTCATTTTTTACACTGAATATATATATATATATGTGTGTGTGTGTGTGTGTGTGTGAGTGTGTGTGTGTGTGTTCTCTTAAAAAAAAAAACTAAGCTAGATGTAGACATAAAAATAAATCTAGACTATTTTCAAAATTAAATAAATAAATTAACAGAAAATGAATAACTATGATTTATTAGATTGGTAAATGAATTAGAATTTGAATTTATATAAGTGATTTTTACTCTATTATTGTAATTGGGGGGGGGGCATAATTAACATTAGTTTTAGATTTTTTAGTTCATTTTAATGATAAAATTGATTGTTTGAATAATTTTGTTATAAATGTTTGAGTTTTCGACATGTAATTATTGCAACTGTAAATTTTGCCTCTGTTAAATTTGAAGTATGATGAAACCGGATGTAGTTTCACATGCCATAATAATTTGATACTTATTGTTCGTTAAAGGTTTAGGCTTGCTTTAATACATAGGAGAAATAAGGGCTTTTTTGTCTTAGTCTGGTTGTTAATGTGAAAAAAATTTATTTTAATCCATTTCTTGTTTGATCCGAAGAATTCCTGTTATCTTTTAGAGCATTGATTTATATCAATGCTTGAACATGATGGAAATAAATTTATTATCTTAATATAACCGATTGTTGTTGTTTTTTAAGAGAAAATGATTTGCTCGGTGGATTTTATCTACATTGAGCTCTTCACCAGGATTATTTAAGTTTAATATTTCTATTTTTGAATATTTTATTGATCCTGATTGGAATTATTCCCTACTCCGGATTTTCTCGTTGAATAATATATATATATATATATATTATATATATATATATATATATATATATATATATATATATATATAGATTGATAGATAGATAGATAAATAGATAGATAGATAGTATAATTATTATTATTAGCCTGTTTATATTTCTGTTGCAATTGCAAACAGTTCGTATATATCTCTATACTTTTATAACAATAAACAAATGTGTGTTCAGTGATTGTTTTGTTTTGTGTATGTTTTTGTCAACTCAGTTGAGGTTTTATTTGAGGAATCAGTCCTTCGGTATTTTGGCTGATGGCAAATCCGATAAACATCGGTAATAAAAAGCCAACAACTCCCATATAACACATCATATTGTAATCTAAGGCAGCAGTGTATTATAATTCCCATAACTGTCGTGTCATTTCCCTCTCGAATCTCATGGTGCAGAGAATGTTTCCCCAAACGGCCTACTCTAACAGTGAAAAACATCTGTTCTCCAGTGAATTGAGGCTGTAAGAAAAATGCGAGTAAGCTAATCTTCTGGGAAGTCTGCTTGTTTTATAGTCTCCGAATCCTGCTTCCAGATCATCTTTGGCGCTGATTCTAAAACCCGATTTAGATTATCAACATCTGATAATGCTCTTATTATTAAGCTGTTTTTTAAAGTTTGTTTTATAGTGTGTCTCTTTACTTTATTTAGCGTTCCTTGTTTGGTAGGTGTTTACATCTAAATTCTGATTAGAAAAGAACAATTTGCCAAAGCTTCTTTAGATGCATTAAAAAAAGATGACGACACAGTATCTCACAGTGACATAAGAATATTATAAGCAGCAAATATAAGATGATTGCAAAGCACATATGATTGTCCTTTTAACTAATCTGATAAAGGTATTGGTTAATCATTACATCTTGAAGCTCTAATTATTCTAAAGGAAAAATAATGAAAATAGCACTGAAAAACACTTTTAAAGTTTGTCAAAATTTAAAGAACAAACAATGTGATCGATTTTGTTACTATTATGATATTGCAAAGTCTGTGACGTAACTGATATCGAGACGGGCGCTTGAAATGCAGAATCGCCGAGAAGATGTTTCTTGTGTTCTTCCTCGCTATAATTTGTCCCTTTTCGAATTCAACAGGTAAAAATCTCGACTCTGACCCTTGAGCCAAAAAGGAAAAATAATAAATGTAATTCTTATCCAAAGGGTATCAGACTCTTAATGACTAAAGTTAAATTAAATCATTATTAACGAAAATTGACCTAATGAGTAGAGTGTTCACAATGGTCCGGAAGACCGGGGTTCAATCCCAGGTCGAGTCAAACCAAAGACTCAAAAATGGTACTTGATGCCGCCTTGCTAAGCATTCAGCAGTATTAGGTAAGGATCAAAAGTAAAGTGGAACAATCCAGGGAATTAAGTTGCGTCCTCCTCTCTTGTAGCTATTGAAAAAGGAGCCTTCGAGTCACCCTCGACTAAGGTCGCCAACTTTATTTGCTTACTAACGAAAAATCCTGACTGACTGAAGAGAACCGAATCTGCACCAATTAATTCAGTTTCAGTTTTGCCAGCTTTCTTTTCGGTGTGGATGTTATTATATGATTCACCTGTGGAGGGGCCAGTGGTGTAACGGTTATCGTCGTTGGAAATGGACACAGCGACACGAGTTCAAATTCTGGACGAGACTGATAGCATTTTACATAGCACTAATACCCTTGGGAAAGGTATGAATCCGATTATTCTCCCTCCAGCTATGGGTAAATAGTAGGGAAGACTATTTCTTCAGCCTTGGTGAGGCAACTAGTCTAGGAGAAGGAAAACTCTGAATTGAAACCTGTTAAACTCCGCTTAAAAATTGACCTTGTGTCATATCCTGCCCGAGCGGAGGGGTTGGGTAAATAGGATTATATGATTCAATATTCCATTTATAATAACTTTTCTGTATTTTGTGAAAGTCTTAATTCAGAAACCGGAAATATTTTTTTTAAATTAACCCCTCTCATTATGGCATCCAGTGTGACTAAGAAGAACGTCAGCAATATTCAATTAATTTAATTAGGGATGGATGGAAATGAAAATTGATTACAAAACGTACATCAAGTAAAAAGTTTGAACCAAACCAAACTCATCATTACATCACCCTGTCGGTGGGGCTTATAATATGCACAATATCCTAGGCAGAGGGATAAAACGCCCCAAACGGGTATCCTAAGTGTGACAATAAACTGCATTTGATTGTGAAGTTCCAGTTTTGAAGATCTGGAGAGTGTGGAGTACCCTTTAATTTCCATTATTCCCAGTTCTACTCTGACCAAGACTGGTATTATCTGTTAAGGTCCCAGCAATAGGTCAAATAGATCTGTTTAAAAATAATTCGTATTCGATTGAACTGGGTCAAAAACAACTCTTAAGAAACAATTACAAAAAAAGTAACAATGAACATACAATGAACGTGATTCCTTGACCTCAAGTCATGAAATAATCCTAGACAAGTTGACATGCCGTTAAAATTAATCAATCAAACATAATAATGATACCACTTTAGGCGTCTTAGATACTTGTGGTTGTAAAATATTATCATTCTAGTACTGGGAGTAAGTCAAATGTTACTAACATTCTAAATTAAAATACCAATTAAATCATACAAAAAGAAAGCTCTACAGCATGGTAGTTTGTAAGAAGATTTCTTAATTCATCAACTATGAGTTCGTTCCTCACTGACTACAACATGAATATAGCCATACACCAGTATTTGCCGAGTCCAACTAGAATCTACATTTCGCTATGTAAACAGCAAATGATAGCAGTTGTCACCTGCCGATTATAGATCGACTTGTGCGCAGCCGCATGATTTTGTTAGCGAATCTGATTTATATCTTCCGGTAAAAATAGAGCCAGTAATTGCGTGGGAGTGACAGCTCTACAGAAAAAAACAGGAGCAGTTGAAGACATAAATGTAATAAGTATATTCAGAAGTATGTTAGATTATTCTCCTGTTAAAACAAAGTAAATGATATGTTGACCCTATACGCTTGTTTTTGTTTTTTTTTAAATAGCATTTCTAACTTCATGGAAAAACATTCAAAATATTTTCAATATTACATAATCATTATCATCATCAGGGCGTACTGACAGCACGAATTCCATTGACTCACTCTCCTCATTCATCAGCCATTGTTTTTAGCAAATCCTCTAGACGACATCCAATGTTCGCACAAAGCTTATGAAAGTAAGTCATTGCTGTTCGGTCAACACTGGTGTGTCCATGCGTAAAAGTCCATTGAATAACATCGCCTATGAGTTCGTCCTTACTTCACGAGTAGTGACCAGCGTATCTTGTTCGTCTTGCTTAGATGGTTTGTGAAGTAGGAGTTAACTGCTGTTTTGTTGGATGATTCTTCCAGGATTTGTTCAAACATCACAAAATGGCAAACCTCTAAAATTAGATAACCAGTTCATATACCTCGGTAGCAATATTTCATCTACTGAAAGCTATATCAACATATGCATAAGTAAAGCATAAACTGCTATAGACAAATTAATGACCACATGAAAATCTGATTTCAAATAAAATAAAACAGGAATTCTTCCAAGCTCAAGCTGTATCAATACTATTGTCCGACTGAATCAGTTGGTCTTAGCCAAAAACGTTATTTCATAGCTAAACCAAAATTTGTTGAATTTCAACAGACAACTTTAGAAAATGTGTAAAAGTGAACTTCAATCAATTTAGATATGACTATGTATTAACATGCATCGGTTTTTTTTCCGTTGTCTTCCAAATTGCGCGTTACAATAGATTTTAGTTCATCTTTTCTTTTTTTGTTTTCTTCATTGAAAATCAAATTTAAACGACTTCATTGTTTTCACTAAACAAAAAGACGACAATACAAAGACAAAAATAGAGAAGATCTTATGATTCATAATTATCCCACGCATTATCTTGTAGATTACACCGACTGCATCTCAGTACAGGGGCAAGAATCCTTCCCCCAACGAGTGTCCTAGATATAACACTAAACAATCTGATGGTGAGGCTATGGTAATTCTGGAGTTTGGGGAATGCAAAGTACTCTTTCATTGCCATCGCTCCAAAGTCCACTCTGACCCGGAGTAGGAGCACCAGATAGGGTCCTATCAAATAAAACTGACATTTAAACAGTGTCCAAACAAATGACTTATATTAAATTGAATTGCTTGAAATAGAACTGTTTGATCATTTAAGTTTGTGTAAACAAATGACAGATGTTCAATTGAATTGTTTGTGATACATATTAATACTTGAAATCCTTTAACTGTATACAAAAGAATGAGCTGTGGCTCGTTAAAAAACATTGTCAACAAAATGTGTTTACAAATCATATATTTAATATATATGTATAAATAGGATTTGGCATTAAATAACCTACAATGGTTGATAAACCGTAAAACCAAACCAAACGAAAACGAGCATTATCTTGCCTCATAAAATCTCGTTCGGCGATCATTTTGGGGTTCTGAATCTCGCCTTATCACGCTCTATCACCAGCAAGAGAGATAGATGATAGAGAAATAACGATATCTTAAGAATCAATTTTTAAAAAATCTATATTTACAACGCTCTCTCTACCAAACATAATATAGTAACATTTTGTAGAAATTAAGAGAAATTAGAAGTTATTATTAATTATTCTGACTAGCTTTACCCTTCTACAAGTAGAATTAAGAAAATAAAGAATAATAAAGAGTAATGATTAAGAGAGCTTCATCTAACAATTAAGAAAAAATTATTAACTTTGGAAACCAGCACACAGTTGAATGCATCTATCTATCTAGCTAGCTAGCTAGCTAGCTTTTTTTCCCATTTCCCTGTCCATATTTGGGAATATCTCCAATAAGTTAATTTGTTTTCTTAGTAATTTCGCTCTTGTAATTATTCTTCCCGCAAATTTGATTACTACAAAAACACCTAAAGAAAACTGAATGGTACAGTGACTAGTTTGAATCGCGAAAAAATGTAAATAACAGCTACTCATCTCACAAATTTAGACAGATATATTAACTGAGTTGTCATATTTTAAGTTATTTTTTCCCTGGCAACGCTGGGTATTCCTGCAAATATATATATATATGGTTTGGTTTCTTTGTTTAATAGCATATCAACCTTTGTAGGTTATTTAATGCCAAATCCATTCTCATAGAAGAACAGTAGTGGTACTATTTAACCCATAGCTGGGAGGATAAGGGGGTTCATACCTTTCCCATGGGTATTTGCCCGAAAGTGAACATAATAGCGCGACTGGAGTACGAACTCGCTTATTACGATTCTGTAGTCCATCGCTTTAACCATTACACCTCAAGGATACCCCCGTATATATATATGTATGCATATATATGTATGCATATATATGTATATATATATATATAAGCAGGGACGAACTCATAAGTGATGTACTCTTATGGACCCCCACACATGGCCGTGCAAAAGCAGAACGACCAGCACGAACATACATTCAGCAACTATGTGAGGATACAGGATGTTGTCCTGAAGACCTGCCTGAGGCGATGAATGATATGGAAAAGTAGCAAGTGAGGGTCAGGGATATCCGTGCTACCAGCACGACATGATGATGATGATGATGCTATGTATGTATGTACGTATATATATATATATATATATAGATATATGTATGTATGTATGTATGTATATATATATATAAGTATGTATATATATATAAGTATATATATATATATGTATGTATATATATATGTGTATATATATACGTATATATATATATAGCTCGTAAGTGACGTACTCCTATGGACCCCCACATATGGCCAAGCAAAAGCAGGACGACCAGCCCGAACTTACGTGCAGCAGCTGTGTGAGGACACAGGATGTAACCCAGAAGACCCGCCGGAGGCGATGAACGATAGGGAAAAGTGGCGAGAGATGGTCAAGGATATCCGTGCTGGCGGCACGACATGATGATGATGATGATATATATATATATATATATATATATATATATATATGTATATATATACATATATATGTATATATATATATGTATATATGTATATATATATGTATGTATGTATATATATGTATGTATGTATGAATATATATATATATATATATATATATATTGAAATGTTTAAAATAGAACAGTCTATATTCCAAAATCCTTACAAAGAATAGAGAGAACAAATTTTATTCTACTTTACGTAATAGAAATATCTAAAGATAAACTGCCATTACCACTTAGCCAAACTGGTGATAAAAGCAAAATAAGATAATAGTTTAATTTAAATATCAAACAGTTTTGATTAAGAAATAAACATACACATTACCTTGATAATGGTTCTTATAAGAACCGAAAGTATTCGGCTTACCACGAATGATTCCTTTCGATAAATCCTTAACGAATTTCAAGATCGTAACATAAAAAACAATAGGACACTTGAAAGAAAAAAAACAAACTTCAAAATTACAAGGATTCCATTTTATTTAACCAAACCTGTTTAAATATATATGACCAAAAGTTTAGGATCTCATTGATTTTCTTTTTAATTTAAGCTTAAAATAAATGAATTAAGTTTCATATCTTAAAAGAAAGAAGTTTATTTTTTCCGTGTTTACATTTAATTATGCAATAATTCAAATAAGAATAAATTCAAAAATCATAATAATTATAATTAATGATCATTTATATTTTCTTTTCGTCAAAGAATCCACCACATGTATTTATTACGGCAGAGCAAATTCTTAGCATCCTTCTTGATAACTTGTAAAAGTCATGGAAATAGTTCTCGAGCAGTGTGTAAATGTACGAACAATTCTTGCTTATTCTTGGAGAGTTCACTTCGAACTTTACGATCAATTGCAAAATGAAACTTTATAATGAACTTTTAGAACAATTCAAGGTGTTTCTAAACTTTTGGTCTGTAGTGTATATGTAATATAATGGCCGACGGATTTCGTTTTATATATCTTGCCTTTCGGTTTAGTTAGGCTGAGAACCTTTCGCTAAGCATACGGGTTAGTTAGGTGCAATATGAGCACAGGTGTTCACTCGCGCGCGGGGAGGATGTGTCATTCAGAGATGTCAAAATAAAAATCCCAGATAGGACTTGGGGATGTGAATGACGTCATGCACCGGAAGCGTACGCGAAGGATTTTTGGAGATTTGAGAAAAGTCAGTTAGTTGAGATTTTGCCTCGGAAGAAGACGGTTGACTTTCGCTCGCTCGCCGAGGCCTTGTGGCAGGTGTCGCACATGGTTTGGAGATGGAAAAATCAGTATAGAAAGATGGTATGAACATTCTATGTACGTTTCACATATCTGTATCATGATATATTACATATAACACACAGACGAAAGAAATAACCGGCTGCCACCCGCGTAATGCAAAGCTTTTCAAACGAATTGAGCACTCTAGTATCCGATAGCGCAAAATATCAACAAACGAAAGCTAATACATATGCGTTATAATTCCTGAGCTGACGTGTGTCATCGAAATGGCAAAGCGGTTAGATACCATGTCAAGCGTAAAGTTAGGCGTATTTCGATCCCAGCTTGAAGCGTCCTGAAGAGTTGTGATACAACGAAACAGTCTTTCTGTAGAGGACAATATACGAGAATCATTAAATAAGTTTCCTGACTTTTTTCGTATGGGTACTTTTATTGATAGTACACACATGAAACTGTAGTCCCCTTCGAAGTAATCTTCCCCGGTTGCAATGCACTTGTACCGTTCCAAAACCTTTTGGAAGGCCCCATGGAAGTCCTCTTGTGTGAGCGTGTCGATGACCTTCGTCACAGCCTCTTTCATTTCCTCAATTGTCTCATAACGACAGCCTCTGAGCTTAGGGAATAAGCAAAAGTCACAGGGAGCAAGGTGTGGACTATAGGGAGGGTGAGGAACTGTCCTGATGCCCATCTTGATTAAATAGTCTGTGACAAGGATGGAGTTGTAGACTGGTGCATTGTCCTGGTGGAAATGCCACTGACCCGATTTGAAGAGTGTTGGCCTCTTCCCAAGGAATCTCTTCCTGAACTCCCTTAAAACCTCAACATAGTAACCCTAACCGTTTGACCAATCAACGCTGGTGTATTGACTTCCTTACTCCTCCCACACCTCTCATCGTCCCCCATAGACTCCCTGCCTTCCTTGAATCTCTTATGCCACTCAAAAACTGATGCTCGATTCATGCAAGATGGTTGAAAAGCTGTGTGAAGCATCCCATACGTTTCTGTGGCATTTTTTTTCAAGTTGAAACCCGAATTTTATTGCATATCGTTCTTCTAAAGTGTCCCCACGTCAAGATTGCATTTTTGAAATTCACCTGTTGAAACTGTTCATTTGAAGCTGAAATCATACAAATTGGTCAGTCATCTCATAAGATGTATAGCAATAACATACAGAATTTTCAAGAGTCTAAGACAGTTTTAAATACCTGCACAAAAATAGTCTTGAATCTTATTGAATGCACCATGTATATATATATATATATATATATATATATAAGTAAAGTTGGCGACTCGAGGGCTCTCTTTTTAATAGCTACTTCTTTCCCTGGATTGTTCCACTTTACCTTTGATCCTTATTTTATAATGCTGAGTGTTAAGCAAGGAGGCATCAAGTACCATTTTTTTAAGTCTTTTGTATGACTCGACCTGGGATTGAACCCAGGTCTCCCGGGCCATTGGTGAACACTTTAGCCATTATGCTAATTCCCCAGTATCCTATTTATTTCATGTGCTCCTCAGAAATAGAACATGCCGCAGGGAGACATATGACCCCTGTTTGAGAACCATTGCTCTCAACAGCCAAAGAACGAAGCGATCAATCATAACTCACTACGGATGAAAGCACAAACGTAATAACGAAGGGCTATATGATTAAAGGTATTGGATTAAGTGATGCAGAAAGCACTTATTGATGCTATTTTCTATTGAATATCTTCATTGGGACTTTATTCGTTGAACGGGTCTAATCTTTCATGCTAAGAACTGTTCGCTCGACAAAAACCTGCCAATGACCTATGCTTACAGTCCCAACTTATTTTGTCAGGTAAAGATAAATGCTTTAAGTATGATCAGACAATATCAAGACAAGATCGGCAAATGAAAATAAATCAGGGAACATATATAAGCAAGCATCATACCTCAACGGTTTTCCTCGTGTGTTTAATGTAACGTGAAATAAGACAATATAAAATCTTTTTCGAGAGTGAATGTCCTGAAAGAGTCAAAAGATAGGCGAATCTCATATATTTGGATTTTTTTTCAGAATTCTGATGTGTATGGCAGTAGAATTCTTACGAGTTAAAATATAGAATTTACGGACTAAAAAATATTATTTGTATGAACTGCTATTGAAAAGGAAATGACTATATGGAAATCTGATCTAAAATAAAATAAAACAGGAATTCTTCCAACCTCTAACAGTATCAATACTATTGTCTGGCTGCACCACTTGGACTTGAATAAAAACCCCTGATGAAAAACTTATTACATAGCTATATCTGAACTACAATTAATAATGCTGCTATTTTTCCGTTGTCTTCCAAATGACACATATGGTTTGTAAGACGATCGTTATTGAAAATAAAGGACGTTCAGCCAGTTCTAATAACGCTTAGGATAACAATTCGTATTCAAACGGCGTTTTATTTGCTTTTATCTTTTATTTACGACGCGTGTGACGTATGGGATATATGTATATACCGAACAAAACCCATGAAAGTTTTCACCATTCTCTTAAAAAGATATCATCAGGACTCCTTCCCAGCTTCAAAGTATCTCATTTGCTAATAATAAAACAAGTTAGTCAATAAATTGACCTTATAGTTTTTTTTCTACATTTTGAGTAATTTTTTTTTAAATTTCTGTCTAGAAAATAAATATTTCATTTATTTAACCTATACATTGTTTGGTTTCTTTGTTCAATGGCATATTAACCTTCGTGGCTAATTCAATGCCAAAGCCATTCTTGTGGAAAGATAGTAGTGGCACTGTTTAAGGGTTGGAGTTCGAATGTGAAGGTAATAGCGTGACTGAATCTCGCTAACTATATTCCAGTCTAGCAATTTTGCCACTATGCCACAGAGACTCCCATTAAGTAATATTTGTGGGGTACTACAAAAATATTGTTTATTCCCACAGAAACTCCATCAGATACAGGGAGTATAATAAAAGTAAGTTAGTAAAGTTGGTGACTATAGTCGAAGGTGACCCACAGGCTCCCTTTTCGATTGCTACTACTCCAAGGTGTAGGGGAGAGCACTACTCCTTTCCCTGGGTTGCTCCACTTTATCCTTGATCCTTACCTTATAATGCTGAGTGTTAAGCAAGGAGGTATCAAGTACCATATTTTGAGTCTTTGGTACAGACTCGACTTTGGATTGAACCCAGGTCTCCTGGACCATTGGCGAACACCCTAAACATTATGCCAATATCCAGCAACAGAGTATAATAAAACTTAGATATTGTAAGCGTTTAGCTACAAAACATTATTTTTCCAAAATAGTCATCATTTTTGCCAAAGATGAATAAGAGCCTGAATACCGTGCCCATAAAAATCCACACTTGTGTCTCATTTTTTATAAAGAGATGACCACATCGTTGTGAGAAAAATGTTGCCCGCGTAGTTCCTCTTTCATCGACCCAATCGAGCCGAATGTAGCTTGTCACTCACGTCGTTATTGCCCCAGCAGAATCACATTATCAATTACGAATATTTGTCGTACTTACCCATATTATAAAGGAGTTGTAGAAAGGTCATTATTCGCAATAATAGATTCAATTTTATTAAAGTTTAGGGTATTTTTCTTATCAAATTAACATTTCATTTGCTCTCATAGTTTATTTACTAAGAGCTACTACCTTGTTTACACCAAGCGTGGCGTGCGGAAGACAGCCTCAGAATCGTCCAGAGACCTCAAAGACATTCAGAAACCCATAAAAATGAATTAATATTTCAAATAGATACCTAATTTTAATATTTTTCTTATTTGGAAGAGTGAGATTAACTTTTAATCTTTTTAATCAATTTTCTAAGAATTTTTTGTAGGCCAGTCTACCTTTGAGATGAGATAGATTTCTTATTAGCAGCTCGATACCTGGCTGTAACAGAGAGGGTTTAAGCGCATATATGTAGAGAGAGATCCATCAACCTATTGTAACAATTACTAAGAGAGTGAGTTATCGACGCTCTCTAACAGCGAGATGAACTATAAGGCATAAATAGTGTGATGGTTGGTTTCTTTAATTAATGGCATATCAACCTTCGTAGGTTAAATGCCGTAGCCATCAATATAGAAGAACAGCAGTGATATTACTAAATCCATATTGGTGGGCATGAAGTGGATCGTATCTTTCCCAAGAATATTCGTCCGAAAATGAACTCAATAGAGTTATGAATGCACTACACTATCACAGTCCAGTACATTAACTCTTACGCTACAGTGACTTTCCCTTCTCTAAAGGGTGAGAGACAGATTTCACCAATCATCCAGTCTGAAATGGATCTCCTAGCAAAGATTTTTTTTAAAAATCTTTCCTGGAATGGCGCAAGCAAGTCCTGAAAGTTTGGTTAGAATCGGGGGAAAATGGCGGAGCTTTGTGTGTACAAAAGAACGGATATCTAATGAATCATGATAAGATACATAGTATTTACGAGTCAAAAACTAGTAATCCCTGCCATCTCTGATACTTAGTAACGTGTCTTAACCTCATTAAAATTAAGCAATCGCGCTTACTCGGGTCAACTACAGATAAAAAGTAGAGCAGACTGGGTTCTCTGACCTAGGTAAAGCGACCAATTTAGGAGAAGGAAAACTCAAATCAGAAGTACTCCACAAAAATATTAACCTTGAGTCTCATTCTTCCCGTGGTGGATAGTTTGGGTAAATACATAACTCTAACTCAACGAAAATAGTACATAGTGGCGAGATTTATGTTAGCGCAACACCAATTAAGTAATTCAAGAATAAAGCAAATATCAATCCAATTTGTACCTTGATAATTATTGTGGAGTGGCTCGACCCCCCCACACACATACACACACAAAGTTGACTAGTCTAAAGCCTATTTAAAGACTGTCCGTAAACAAATACGACTAAGGTAATTTACATTAGTCGGCGTACCAAACTGTGAACCGTATTCTCTCCGGAATAAAATACGTCTTATTTTACATATGGGTAGACCTTTCTTATTTCACGACACACCAATAATGATAGTGAAGTGTCTGCACTCGCGGTTACCTCAATCGCTATAATTTCTCATATGAATTACCTATTAAATGCAAAGTGAATAAGCGCCTATAGCATAGTGGTTAACATGTTGAACTGCGTCATCGTAGTAAGCCAGTTCAAACTTCAGTCGCGCTATTACGTTCACTTTAGGACTAATGCCTTTAGAAATGGTATGAATCCCTTTACGCCCCCACCAGCTATCGGTTGAATAGTACTTATGTTGTCAAATGTGGTCATCTCTCTATGGAAAGTGGGTCGCTTGTGCAGATTGTTATGTGCACGGTATGCATCTCTGGCAAAAATGATGACGATTCTAGAAAGATAGTGTTTTTTAGCATAAAGTTTACACTATCCAACAGTCTTATTATACTCCCTGTGTCTGTTATAGTTTCCGTGGAAATAAACCAGAGGTATTATTTTTGTTATACCTCACGTATATTAAAGAGGAGTCGCTGTGGCGCAGTGGGTAAAGTGCTGGACTGAAACATAGTCAGCGAGATCGAATTTCAGTCGCTCTATTACCTTCACTTTCGGACTTCAGCCCCTGGGAAAGGCGTGACCCCTCTTAAAAGCTATAGATTAACAGTACCACTATTGTCTTTTTATAAGGATGGCTTTGGCACTAAATAATCCATGAAGGTTGATATGCCATTAAACAACGAAATCAAACCAAATCAAATAGGGTGTGAATTGATAACGTACTTAATGACTGCAGTAGGTAACCTTTAAGCCAGTTTTAAAAGATATAACCCGATAATCGAGCATCAGGAATTTTACTCGCATAAAAATTTGGTTATTTCTATTAAATGTAGACCTATGTCCAAAAAACAACTGAAAGAAAATTCAAACGAGAATTCTGCTGAAAAGAACTTTAAAGAAGACTCGCAATTAAATGAGCTCTGAAATATTTCAACAAAACAAAAAAAGAAAAGAAAAATACTCAAATTCAAAGAACTCTGAAAACATTTCTACAAAACAAAAACAAAAAAAAAAAAAAAAAGAAAAGAAAAATACTCAAATTCAAAGAACTTTGTTTCCCCGGACACTCTCCCAGATAAGTTCCATCAAATTGTACTAAAATTTGCAACACTTTATCTTTTCTATCCCTTTCTTTCTCGTTTCTGTATAAAATTTCTTCTTAGAAACTCTATGGTCTGTGTTATCTTTTCGAATCTGTATCCGAACTAAAAAGCTGCGGAACTTACTGTTTAAACTTACCGTTTGAAATTACCATTTAATATTGCACACTAAATCATGGTTCAAAATCTACTCGCTTTTTAATATTTGAAAAGTGAGAAGATTTTGAACCATGTTTAAAGTTCAATGTGTTTATTATAGTGGAAAATACCTAAGTGGACAGTAAATGGAAAAGGATAGGCCGTGTCAAGTCGTAACTTGCCATTTACTGTTTCTTGATGACAGTATTAAATACATTCACTTTATAACAGATCGATCACGACAACTGATAAGGATGGAGGCCATTTCTTATCGGTTTTATTCCCACGACACGGTCGTCTTGCCAAAGTTAGGAGAAAACCGGATAGCGCTTGTCAAGTTTTAACTTGTCCTTGTCTTCCATGTGATGACAGCGTCAAATACAATCAATAACCCGTGAAAAGGAATGCACTTGTCACTCATCAGAGATAATGTTCTGATAATTCTCTTGTGTTAAAAGTGCAGTGTATGTATCAGATACTTCGATAGGGATAATAACCTTACTTTCTATATATATTTATGAAAGAAGGCATTTAAAAAGATTGACAGGGTAAAGGAACATTTAATAAGACAGTCCTGGGGGCTAAGAAGTCTCCATGTCCACAACAACGTTCCCGGATACTAATCACGGAGATATGAAAGCAAAATGTTCCAAATCAAGAATGTTAACTGGAGTCAATTTTGTACTTGTTTATAAAGATACACACGTATTATATATATATATATATATATATATATATATATATATATATATATATATATATATGTGTGTGTGTGTGTGTGTGTGTGTGTGTGTGTGTGTGTGTGTAAAAAATAAATTCTTTTTTTGCTCTTGTTGTTGGTCCAAAGAAAGAAAAAAGTAAATAATTTAAAATGGATTGATCCACTGAGAGATTTGTGTTTTTTAGAATATTTTAGAATAATTCTATAATTTCTAAATGATTCTAAACAATGCAAAACTCTAAGTGGACCCATTTATTTTGAAGTATATATATATATATATATATAATGGCAATAAAGAGACGAAAGTTTTTATTCAATATGAAAATTAAAACTTAAAAAAATGTAAGGCAAGCTAACCGGCTTCGTTACTAGCTCAACAGCGCTAAATGGAGGAAAATATACAATTAAATCAAGAGATATATTAGGGCACCTCGGGTGGTGTAATGGTTAGCCAGGTAGACTAGCAAACCTACACGAGTGAGTTCGATCCTCATTAGGTGCCCAATTCATGCGACCTTGTGCTACATCTAAGCAAAAAACTTAGTAAATAAAAAAAAGAGATATATTGGGTGCGAAAACATAATTGGATGAGAACATTTTTTTTTATATTAGAAACTACATCGAAATAATATTAAGTCTAAGTTTAAATGTAGTCTCTTATAGAAAAATTTTTTCTCACCCGATATATTTTTTGTTTTGATTATATATTTTCCTCGATTTAGCTCTGTTGAGCGAGCTTTTAAATTTTAATTTTCATAATGAGTAAAATCTTTGGTCTCTTTATTGCCATTATAAAATTTGTTCCATAAGAGGCATAATTAAAAATTACTGTGACTGAATAAGGAATTTAAAAGATTTAAAACCCAACATTTTTTAGGTTAATACAAACCCTCCAAGTCTAGAAAATAATAAAATTAAATATTCGAAATATTCTTGTGCATTTACCCAACCTCTCTGCATGATTAGGGTGCGAAACAGGGTCAATTTTTTAGCAGAGTTTAACAGGATTGAATTCAGTTTTCCTTCTCCTAAACCGGTTACCGAATCAAGGTTTTGGAGCCGTCTGTCCAACTATTTACTCATAGCTGGAAGGAGAATAACTGGATTCATACCTTTTCCAAATGCAAATAGCCTCGTTCAAGATTGAACACAGGTTGCCATGTCCATTTCCTATGACAATAACCACTACACCACAGGTGACTCTATAAGTTAATGATATTTATAGATTTTATGTGTTTTCAAAATTCTCAGAGATCTCCGGACGCCTGGCGTAAACAAAACAGTAACACGTCGTAAATAAATAAGAAATAAAAATAAAACATCTTTTAAATACAAATAATTAGCCTAAATTTTACTATCATGTCACTTTCTAGTACATTCGCCAATACGCTACGGGGACTTTCCCCTAAGCTTTGATAGGAGTGACTCTACGTGATTTATAATGATAATGTTTCTTGTTACAACATCGTTGTAATATAAGTACAGTAATATGAGTGAAAGACCATATTCTACCCACAAATCAAAAGTCTATAGCTTGTGCAGATTTTTATGAGCGTAGTGTGTAGGTTCTTGTTTATCCCTGGCAAAAATACGAAGCCAATGGTGATGTAAAGTAATTTTAAGGGATAAAATTTGCAATATAAAACAAAAATTTAAGAGGGAATAAAATTTCAATATAAAGGAATTTTAGGGGAATAAAATTTGATATGAAGTGAGTGACACTAAAGCCAAGTTTAGTATTTAACTGGGTAATGTTTTTAGGGGCTTTAGTGCGCAATATTAAATGGTAATTTCAAACGGTAAGTTTAAACAGTAAGTTCCGCAGCTTTTTAGTTCGGATACAGATTCGAAAAGATAACACAGACCATAGAGTTTCTAAGAAGAAATTTTATACAGAAACGAGAAAGAAAGGGATAGAAAAGATAAAGTGTTGCAAATTTTAGTACAATTTGATGGAACTTATCTGGGAGAGTGTCCAGGGAAACAAAGTTCTTTGAATTTGAGTATTGTTCTTTTCTTTTCTTTTTTTTATTTATCTATTTTTAATTTTTTTTTTTTTTTTTGTAGAAATGTTTCTGAGTTCTTTGAATTTGAGTATTTTTCTTTTCTTTTTTTGTTTTGTAGAAATATTTCTGAGTTCATTTAATTGCGAGTCTTCTTTAAAGTTCTTTACAGCAGAATTCTCGGTTGAATTTTCTTTCAATTGTTTAACTTGATTGAATTTCAGTTGTTGAATTTCGTTTAATTTTATTTTTATTTCTTGGGAAGCTCTATTCAAGAAGCAAATGACGAAACCCATCCGCTAGCTTAAGTTTTTCGTGCTCTCAGTTCGGTCCCCGAATTCGTACTAAGAGTCTGATAGTAGTTCTCGACAAAAAGAGAAAGCAGCTTTTTGGTGCCACACTATCTGAGATTAATTTTTCTTTTCCTACTCTGGCCAAATCAAGTCCGAACGTGGTCAGCTTGATTTTTTTGTGAGAAAATTTTTTTTTTATAGATGACTCTTTTGGAAAAATACTGTTCTATAGTTAAAAACTTGCTTTATTTAACAGATTGGTCTGGTTTTATTTGTCTGGTAATTTACTAAACATTTTACTCGGAGGTGGTACAAGACCGTAGGAATGGGATACCCAGTGAGACTCGAACTCACTCGAGAAGGTTTACTAGTCTAGCTTGCTAATCATTATACCAACCGAAGCACCCTGGTTTTATATGTTTAATAACATATCAACCTTCTTGTGTAATTCAATACCAAAACCATCCTCATAAAAAACAACTGTGATATATGTTAACCCATAACTGGGGGTGGGGATAAGCCCGAAAGTGATCGTAATACTTCGAATACTGGAATTCAAACTCTGGGCGCCTCGGGTAGCGTAATGGTTAGCAAGCTAGACTTGCAAACCTACACGGGTGAGTTCGAGTCTCATTGGGTGCCCCATTCATATGGCCTTGTGCTACATCTAAGCAAAAAGCTTAGTAAATTACTACTGGAATTCAAACTCGTTTATTTCGAGGCCATTATCCTGCATGTTAGCCATTACGCCACAGGAACACATCCTCTGCTCCACGCTGATATTAAACTTCCTGTATCTGTTGTAATTAATATCAAAGTAAAAGGAGGTATTACTTTTGTAACACCCCACCCATATTGGTAGGTGGGGTTTTGGGGTTTATCAACCCTAGTAAATCATTTAATGCCAAATCCTATATATATATATATATATATATATATATATCAGAGTGTTCGCCAATGGTCCGGGAAACCAGGGTTCAATCCCAGGTCGCGTCATACCAACGACTTTAAAAATGATACTTGATACCTCCTTGCTTAACACTCAGCAATATAAGGTACGTATCGAGAGTAAAGTGGAGCAATCCAGGGAAGGAGTAGCGCCCTCCCGTACACCTCAGTGTCGTAACTTTTGAAAAGGGAGCCTTCTGGTCACCCTCGACAATGGTCGCCAACTTTACTTACTTATATATATATATATATATATATATATATATATATATATATATATATATATATATATATATTCAGGAAATGATTCATAAACGCATAATTTGTTGATAAATTTTAAAAGAGCAATAGCTCATTTGTTTGCACACAGTTATATGGTTTCAAGTATCTTACACAAACAATTCTATTTAATATTGATAATTTGTTTGAACATGTTGCATATTGACCTTTGACAGAGCTGTCATGTTCCACCTATGTAGACAGTGAGACAGCAATACGTGGGTGTAAATAGATCACGTTGGTTGATTGTCGAAAGTGGGTCTCGTAGGCTGATAACCGGAAACTTGTTGTGAAAATGATATATGTAGACACCCACAGCTGTAACAGTCAGTTTTGCTGTCGGCAATCAGAAGAGATTCGGACATTCAAGAGGTTCGGAGAGCGCCCAGAGGTGGGCTGTACCCACCCCTGGTCGAGAAGCAGAAGTGCTATGTGAGGCCCTGAATATGGAAACACTGTGAGGTTAATAAGTTAAGGATCAATGTAGCAGTCCCCAGTGTGTGTGTGTGTGTGTCTCTCTCTCTCTCTCTCTCTCTCTCTCTCTCTCTCTCTCTCTCTCTCTCTCTCTCTCTCTCAGAAGTTTCTACCCTTTCGAGAAATAAAGTTGAGAGAGTTATATTTTTATAACCAAGAGTTATGGTATCTTCCTTCATCATGCTATATAACAGTACACAGTCGTTTCAAATACTGTTCATACAAATAGTTTTATTTTCACACTGTTAAATAGTTCCAAGTATTGCTATGTAATATGAATAATTCAATTTTTGCGCTTAGTTAAGGTATTTCAAGTATTGTCATCCAATGCTTTTAATTCTATTCAACATTATTCATTCATTAGGTGCCTCGGGTGGTGTCATAGTTAGCAAGCTAGACGAGCAAACCTTCATGACTGAGGTCGAGTCCATTGGGTGCCTCATTCATGCGGCATCGTGCCCCGTCTGAGCAAAAAGCTTAGTAAATTACATTATTCATTCGTTTGCATACAGTAAAATGGCTCCGAGTATTGCTGTGTAACACAAACAATTCAGTTTAACATCAGTCATTCGTTTGCGCACAGTTAAATGGTCAAACAGTTCTATGGGATCCTACCAGGTACTGCCACTCTGGGTCAATGTATGAATACTCTACATTACTCCAGAGCTCCAGAATTGGAGCCTCTATAATAGATTGTTCAGTATCATATATAGGACATACGTCGTTGGCAGAGGGGGGGTTCCCCCTCTGCAGAGAAGCAGTCGATGTATTTTACAGCTCCAAACGATTGGGCTGCCGTATATTGGTTAAATAAAGAAAAGAATTATTTTCTAGACAGACAGAAATAGAAAATATTCCTCAGGATGCAGGAAAAGAGAATTAGGTCAATTTATTGACAAATTCGTTTTGTTTTGAGTAAATGAGACACTTAGAAAATGTGACGAACTCTGGTGATATCTTGTTTAAGGAATAATTAAAATTTTCACAGCTTTTGTCTGGTATATATTTCTGTGGGAATCGGACGTTAATTTATTTGACAAAATAAGCTTATTTTTAGCTGTGACTGATAGACGCACGTGTCGGCATGATCAACGAAGCACTGGTAGAATAAAAAATAAAGTTAAAAAAATTCTGTATTCGGTCGTTATTACGTATTCACAGGCAATTATTTTTCATTCTTTTTGCGAAATTGTGAATATTCTATCAGCTGGAAACGGCCTCCATCGTACATAATAGGTTCCTATGAGAATTTGTTTTGATGTATTTTAGAAAGGGCTTGTTATCATGTAGCATTATGATTTATTGATTGATTGGTTTTAACGGTATGCCAACTCGTCTAGAGTTATTTTATTCCAAGAGTTTAGGGAATTGCGTACATTGTACGTTTATATTTGCATTATACATATAGTTTCTTAAGATTTCTTTACTCACAGTCATATGATATCAAGAATTCCTCTCTAATACAAATAATTTTTTAAAGAGATCAATCTTACCAATAGATGGGACTCCAACAGGTACTGCCATTCCATATCAGAGTGGACCATGGAGTAATAGCAACGAAGGTGCACCCCATACTCCTCAGATCTCCAGAATTGAAACCTCATCATCAGCTTCAATTTAGTCATACTCTTGACATCCTTTTGGAGAGACGGTCTTAACCATCAGCAGACAATACAGTCAGTGTATTTCAAGGACCACTGACTCAGTGAGATGTAATATTAGTTATAATTTATCTACAGACCATGGGGTGTGGCCTCGTGCTGTAATGGTTAAAGCGACAGACTGCGAAACCGTATTAAGCGAGTTCGAACTCCAGGCGCACTATTACGTTCACTTTCAGACAAATACCCTTGGAAAAAAGTATGAACTCCCTCATCCTCCCAGCTATGCGTTAAATAGTACCACTAGTGTTCTTCTAGGAGAATGGCTTTGGCATTAAAGAACTTGCAAAGGTTGATATGCCATCAAACAAAGAAACCAAACCATCTACAAACCAGAATCTCTGATTAATATTTTCGTCTCAAAGAATAAATCAATAAAACATAAATCATTAACAACAAATACATTACATGAACAGCAATATGTATGAAATGGGCAAAATACTAAATCTCACGTTACATGAACAGCAATATGTATGAAATGGGCAAAATACTATATCTCACGTTACATGAACAGCAATATGTATGAAATGGGCAAAATACTATATCTCACGTTACATGAACAGCAATATGTATGAAATGGGCAAAATACTAAATCTCACGTTACATGAACAGCAATATGTATGAAATGGGCAAAATACTAAATCTCACGTTACATGAAGAGCAATATGTATGAAATGGGCAAAATACTATATCTCACGTTACATGAACAGCAATATGTATGAAATGGGCAAAATACTAAATCTCACGTTACATGAACAGCAATATGTATGAAATGGGCAAAATACTAAATCTCACGTTACATGAACAGCAATATGTATGAAATGGGCAAAATACTATATCTCACGTTACATGAACAGCAATATGTATGAAATGGGCAAAATACTAAATCTCACGTTACATGAACAGCAATATATATGAAATGGGCAAAATACTAAATCTCACGTTACATGAAGAGCAATATGTATGAAATGGGCAAAATACTAAATCTCACGTTACATGAACAGCAATATATATGAAATGGGCAAAATACTAAATCTCACGTTACATGAACAGCAATATGTATGAAATGGGCAAAATACTAAATCTCACGTTACATGAACAGCAATATGTATGAAATGGGCAAAATACTATATCTCACGTTACATGAACAGCAATATGTATGAAATGGGCAAAATACTAAATCTCACGTTACATGAAGAGCAATATGTATGAAATGGGCAAAATACTAAATCTCACGTTACATGAACAGCAATATGTATGAAATGGGCAAAATACTAAATCTCACGTTACATGAACAGCAATATGTATGAAATGGGCAAAATACTAAATCTCACGTTAGAAGATCTAAATATATTGAAAAGTAATGATTTTTTCTCTTTAAATTGCATAATTTTAACTCTTAGAATCCGTGCGACTGTCTACAATCACGTATATCCAAGTGGCCTGAATTTAGGCTGGGAAATCCCTATTTCTCTGTTACTGTTGCCTAAAGACACGGCCAATCATGCAGTTGAATAACAAATTACAATATTTTACATTTTCTGCTATTTTTCAATAATGAACTAGAGGTATGGAGCCTACGGGCTCAGGGTTCAAAGGATTCAAGAAGTCAAATTGAGATATATGAAATTATCTATCTGAGGGATCTAAGTCTGATAGTCTCAGAATATATATATATATATATATATATATATATATATATATATATATATATATATATATATTCGTGTGTGTGTGCATATTTATGTTTATATAAGTTCATGAGTTCATGTGTGTTTGCATGTGTATGTGTGTGCGTGTGTGAATATATATATATATATATATATATTATGTTAATGCATATATATAAAGTCTCAGAATAAGAGTTAAAAACACATTGAAAAAAATATATAAATATAATGAACATGATAAGCCATCTAAGATCAGAGGAGTAGGGTCGTAGTAATATATATATATATACATGTGTGTGTGTGTGTGTGTGTGTGTGTGTGTGTGTGTGTGTGTGTGTGTGTGTGTGTGCGTGTATATATATATATAGTCCCAGAACATTTTTTTAATTTGTTTTCCGACAAAATGTTGATTTTTACCATACCACAATTATTTTCAGTTCGAACTCTGTGTTGTATTCAGAGAAAACAACAACGCTGATGTATAGAATTATAATCTGCTTCTATTTTCTTTTCTATTATTAACCGATCGGGTCACACCAAAAACTCAAAAAATTGTACTTGATGCCCCCTTGCTTAGCACTCAGTATTAAAAGGTGAGGATCAAGGGTAAAGTGAAACAATCCAGAGAATGAAGTAGTGCCCTCTCGTACACCTCGGTGTAGTTGCCTTTGAAAATGGAGCCTTTGGGTCACCCTCGACTAAGGTCACCAACTTTTATTAACCGAAATGTACCTATGGGTAGATTAAGCGAGAGTCAAAGAGGGCTGAAATGCACACACAGGGTCGAGATACGAATCTTTAGTAAGGCACCTTTTCGTTCTACTTTCGCAAGACTGGTACAGAGCTACCTCAATACATTGAATCATCGTCTCCTCGCTTCTCTACTTTCTCGAGTCTGGCAATGGACCATCTCAAGGAATCGAAACATCTTGGTTCTCTTTGCTTCTTTGCTTTCGCGAGTCTGGTATTATTTCAAAGTATCTAATCATCTTAATTCCTCCTTGGTACTTTACTTTGGCGTTATCTCAAGGCAGCGAATCATCTCAGTTCCTCATCATTTCTCTTCTTTCGTTAGGCTCGAATAACTCAGGCTTTTCTCTATCTCTCAAACCTGGCAGTATGGTGCAAGGCCAGCACCCAGAGTGGTGTAACGTTTTGTAGTTCTTTTGTCGGTCTTCTTCGTTGTCTCTTGGTCAGAATCTTTACTGGTTTATATAATGACGGGAAAATCCTAAAAGAAAGTACTCTGAAATAAAAACCTCCAGTTTCTATAGTCACCAGTTTTCTTGCGATGTTTGTCACTGGATTTTAGCTCTGTAGACTTAGATAGTAACATAAATATTGTACAAGTGTATGTTACTATAATCCAATGACATATAGATGTCTTTCTACATTATCATCAAACGCATCTTGTATATTTTTCAGAAGTTGAATCAGTTATTAATCAGGATGTTGTGGTGATAAAGGCAGCTATCATCTGTCCAGATGTGGTAGTCATATATATATATATATATATATATATTATATATATATATATATACCAGGGGCCGAGATGGGACTAGTGCTACTCGTGCCCGGCATGACCAATAACTTGGTCAATGTTATTCAAAATGGATTAAAAATCATCCATACTTAGTCTGATCTCAATTAAATTACGTATCTATTCAAGTTTCGATAACTAAGTAGCCAAAAGTTCATAAATATATCTGGGAATAATACCACGATGCTGTTTTGAACGGATGGTCTTTGTCCGGCCACCGTCAAATCCATTGAACAGCCCATAAAATCGGCTATAATGTTGAACACGCATAATCCGTGCCAAGCACAAGACCCTTATAATAACAGTAATGTTAGAGAAATCTCGTTTTTGGCTGTAGCCAATGGCAAAAGCAAGTCAGAATACCGTGCTCAAAAAAATTAGCACAATGTGACTGCTGACGCCTGTCTTGGGAAGAGGGAGAGGGACCAAGAGAGAGAGGGGGGATAGCAGATTATAGCCGTCGCCGACGTCATCATCATCGCTATGGTAAATGTTGGTTAAACGGCGTGTTTTAATTCGTTTTTTCACTAACAGATCTCTATTTCTTTAATGAATGTTACATATATTACATTCTGTAACTAAAATTTGTTTATTTGAATACATTTTCAACAAATAATCTTTATTTTAAGCGAAATTGAAACTACTAGCTGTGTCTGTGTATATTGTCATCAATTTCTTTATTCTAATAAACATATTTTTCTCGTCATAGTAATGAACATCTTCTCTTTTCTTCTATACTTTTGAAAGGAAAAAAAATTATCTTATCTACTGTATTAACAAGACTACAAATTATATAGTATCTTGATTGTTTACAAAAAAACCACCATGCAAGGTACGTTTGTCAATCTGTGCTATACAATGGAGAATCACGCAATAGCAACTATGATGACTTACTTTGGGTCCACGGGTTGGGAATTGAAGTTGACAGAGGGCGGGGGAGGTCACGAGTAGCAAAAATAGGCTAGAGTCGCCACTGATATATACATATATATATTTACCAACCCCTCCGCTCGGGCAGGATATGACACAAGGTCAATTTTTAAGCGGAGTTTAACAGGTTTGAATTCAGAGTTTTCCTTCTCCTAGACTAGTTGCCTCACCAAGGCTGAAGAACCTAGTCTGTCCTACTATTTACCCATAGCTGGAGGGAGAATAATTGGATTCATACCTTTCCCAAGGGTATTAGTGCTATGTGAAATGCAATCAGTCTCGTCCAGGATTTGAACTCGTGTCGCCGTGTCCATTTCCTACGATGATAACCATTACACCACGGGCACCTAAAAAAAAAAAATTTTAATTAAAAATTAAAAAAATATATATATATATATTGGAGGTGCCTGTGGTGTAATGGTATATATATATATATATATATATATAGATATATAAGATTAATTTTTTGAAGACTTTGGGTAGGGTGCAGAACTAGTTGCATTGCATCATAGAAGAGGGTTTTCGACACTTCCTTCACTTTTCACTCACAAGAAATTATGGCCAACTTCTATGGCTACCTTTTAGGAAGATGTTCAGATGAAATGCGCTCATTGGTTCTCCCTTTTCAAGAGTTCCCTGTGAGAACTCGTTTTGTTGTTTCTAGCAAGCAGCATCCATTTTTTCTGAATCTTCTCTACACCTATTCCCTTCTAACACCTTTTCTTGAACTTCAGCGAATCAAACTCCATCATGGATGTTTTCTTCCTACCTAAACCCCCGGACTTTTAAAGTCAACTGTTAATAACTGTCTTACCTGTCTTAATTTGAATTTCAATTTCGATGTCTGTTTTTTATTCTCTTTTGTTACATCTTTACCCTTTGTCAGTCATTTGGTAACCATTTGCCTGTACTGGTTAACTGGTTTTGCGTAAGGTGGCTTTGACTTAAAAAATTGCATACTGTCCTTAATCTACGATGTTCCGTTCTCTCTCTCTCTCTCTCTCTCTCTCTCTCTCTCTCTCTCTCTCTCTCTCTCTCTCTCTTTCTCTCTCAATATATATATATATATATGATATGAGCCTCGCACTTTGATCAGTCAGTTCCCATCTCTTTATCTTACTTCTGTTCGTTTTACCTTTCGCTTCACTTCTCTGCTCCGTCGTCTGGTCGCCTTGGTCGCTCTTATGTCTCTTTTGGGTAACCATTTTGGTTCTTATGCATTTGTTAAAAAATGACAACGCGATCACAACTTCATATGTATATTTTACTTTTATTTATTGGTGACTTTTAATCATTACTCATTCGGCCTAAACGAGAAATAGGTGAGAACAAGATGGAGCTTTCTATCGCTAACTTCTTTCAAAGTCTAGAACCGTTTTAGTCTCAAATTGACCTCGGGTTCAACAACTGCCCATCATACTGTTTGTAATTTTCCACTCAGGACTCAGTTTGAATGCTACACTTTATATCAAAAATAGGTCTCACCGATCTATTATATAATCATTTAACCATTATTTGAGAAAGTGTTAATTTCTGTCATAGAAACATTTCTTATTTTATAACACTTGGATGAGTCAAGTGTTTTGCAATATTCTGGTTTGGTTTGGTTTTACGGCATATCAACCATTGTTGGTTATTTAATGCCAAATCCTCTTTATACATATACATTAAACATATATGATTTATTTACACATTTTGTTAATAATGTTTTTAAACGAGCCTAAGCTCATGTTTTGCACTCGGTTAAATGGTTCCATGTAATGCTACGTATCACTAAGAATTCAATTAAACATCAGCCATTTGTTTACACACCATCAAACGAGCAATTAGTTCTAACTCAAACAGTTCAATATAGCATGTCATTTGTTTGCACTCAATTTAAATGTCAAACAGTTCTACTATACCCATAGATAGGATCCTATCAGGTGCTACCCCTCCGGGCAAGAGTGGATCTGGGAGCGATGGCAATGAAGGAGTACTCCGCATTCCCCGAAGCTCTAGCGTTAATGGAGCCTCATCCTCAGATTGTTTAGTGTCATATCCAGGACGCACGTTAGGATGGGGTCTTGCTCCTGTGCAGAGATGAACTCGGTGTATTCTACTGCCCCAGCCGACTGGGCTCACAATATTTTTGTAACTTGGGACAAAATTCAAAGGGTCCAGATGATTTTGCCGTGGTCAGGAAGGTGACAAACCACACTGGACTGTATGATTTCGAGGTCATCCCATATTCTTCGATTACTACTCGCAAGATTTGTCTCTTCATCTTATAGCACGGCCTCGGAATCCACACTTTTAGGCCTACCTGACCTTGCTTAATCAAGGTTCTTGCAAAACGAGCAAAATTTTTTAAAACTATTTAGTTACTGTCCTGGGATCAACAGCGCTTTCATTGTCTGCACAAAAATATTTTGGTGGCTTCAGTGGCGTTATGGTCCAGTTCTAACTCGCAAAGTGGAAGTTATCGAATTCGACTACGTTGTTCATTCATCTGTTAAGGTTTCAAATCACACACGGAGCGAACCAATGCTCAACATGTCAACGCACCATCCACCACGATTATACCTACCACAGCGGGTACCTAACACTGCTTGAATTAATTCAATCACATGATATACGTGCCGCGAACTAAAACGTACCAAAATATTGCAAAACTTTAGACTGACCCTAATATAAACGCCTAATTGATACTTTTTTTCTAAATATGTAGACAGTAATGAGTAAAAAGAAAAACTTTAATGCCTTTTAAAACAATAATCTGTAAATATATCATCGCTTTGAGAAACACATTTTTAGTGCTAAAATAGAATATGATCTTACAGTCTATGCAAAAAAAAATTATTTTTGGATATATGATTCTTTTTTTAGAAAAATAGCTGAAATTGTTATTGCTATATCAATTTTTTAAAAATATCAGACGTTTTCATATTTATTAAGCTGTACAATGTGATTCAAATCACTTGAAGTCATTAACATGAAAAATATCTTTTTACAATATTTTATTTGTTTATTTATTTATTTATTCATTCATTTAGTCATTCATTTATGATAATATTTTCTATTCTGGGAAAAAATCTAACTTTTATTTGTACGGTAGATTATAATGATAAAATTACTATGGCGGTATTAATTAGAGCTGATAATGGTTACCGACAATTCCACCTCAAAAGAAATTAATTTTTCCACTTAGCAACAAAGGTATCATTTTTTAGAACAATACTCAGATCTGTTGTCAATAGAGATATCTCATTTCTTTTTCTTTTTTCTGCTTATCAGCTTATTAAATTGATTTCAGACTCATTCGAAAGAAATTAAAAAAGGAAACGAAAAACATGAGAAAAATCTAAACATTCTATTGCCGTTATTTTTGTTTCTTATGAACTGCAACAGAATGCTAAAGTTTTTCACATTTTAAAATTGAATATAATTCAGAAAATACAGTATCACATGACAATATTGCCCTGATGAAGATTTAATATAAAAAACCGAAACGTTTAATGTTCAACAATAGATAAACTCATCCTCTGAATGCCTTGTTTTTTTTATATTTTTATATTTACATACTGTTTGATTCATTTCCACTTTCCCCAGTTTTCAAAAATACATACATACATACATACATACATACATACATATGTATGTATGTATGTATGTATGTTTGTATAAAACATGGGAAAAACTAGAAATAAATGCAACAGTATGAGAATGTATAAAGCTAAAAAACAAAAGTCTCTTCAACAAATAATATCATTCTCTGAAGACCTTGTTTTGTTTTCATCTCAATAAATCCTCTCTCTCTCTCTCACACACACACACACACACACACACACATATATATATATATAGGTCCGCAAATGATTTGAAATTTTAAATCATTTACGTACCAATTCATTTTAAAATATTTACTTTTCTTTCATGCAATCAAAAACTATCTATCTATCTATCTATCTATCTATCGTACCCAGGCGACTGGGGCTGTAGAATACATCGACTGCATCCCTGCATAAGAGTAAGACCTCCCCTCATACATACCAATCAGTCTCTTGGACATGACAATAAAAACCTGAGGATAAGGCTCCAGTAATGCTGAAGCTTTTGGGAATGCAGAGTACCCCTTCATTGCCATCACTCCCAGGTCCACTCTGACCAGGAGTGGTAGCACCTGATAGGGTCCTATCAATGGGTCGAGTAAAACTGTTTAACATTTAAACTGTATGCAAACAAATGACTTATGCTAAATTGAATTGTTAGAAATAGAACTGTTTGATCGTTTAACTATGTGTTAACAAATGGCTAATGTTTAGCTGAGTTGTTGATGTTGAGAAGTGCTACTTGAAAATATTTAACTGAGTGCAAACAAATAATCAACGATAAATAAAATAATTTGTATAAAAAATAAGCTCCGGCTCGTTTAAAAATGGTATCTACAAAATGAGTTTAGAAATCATATATTTGATATATATGTATAAAAATAATTTAGCATTGAGTGACCGACAATATGCCAGAAAAACAAACCAAACCAAACTATATATACACATATATATATAAACACGATTGCTCTTTCTAGGGATTGGCATAAAGGTTAGAGTGTTCGCCAATGGTCCGCGAGACCGAGGTTCAATCCCTGGTCGAATCATACTAAAGACTGAAAAAATGGTACTTGATGCCGCCTTGTTTAACACTCAGCGCTATAAGGTACGGATCAAGGGTAAAATTGTAAAGAAGTACCACCCTCTCCTACACTTCGGTGTACTAGCTATTGAAAGGGGAGCCTTCGGGTCGCTCACGACTATGGTCGAGAACTTTACTTTATTATATATATATATATATATATATATCGTATACTGGCAATGTAACTGTTGTAAAAAAAATAAATGTGCTTTTAAAAAGCAAAAATTAAACGTAAGTTTGTTTTGAAACCATCCGTTAATATAATCATTATCTTATCAATAGAATGATACGAAGGTAGACGAGGAATGGGCGGAGACTATTTTTTATATCTCCTTTACTTTATAATTCAATAAATGTATAAATACATTAATCAAAAATCAGATTTGATTTTGGAATTGGAAAAGAATAATACCACTTCATTCAATATGAGAATCTAATGGTTAAAGCGATGGACTCCGGAATCGTAGAATGCGAGTTCGTACTCCAGTCGCGCTATTACGTTCACTTTCGGGCAAATACCCTTGGGAAAGGTATGAACCCCCTTACCCTTCCAGCTATGGGTTAAATAGCATCACTACTGTTCTTCTAGGAGAATAGCTTTGGCATTAAATAACCTACAAAGGTTGATATGCCATTAAACAAAGAAACCAAACCAAACTCAAAATGAGTACAAAGAAATACTATAATGTTATTATCATGTGTAAATCATCTCTATCAATAATTTTATATATATTGTTGGTCCAACGAAAGAAACGTGAATATTCTAAAATGAATATGTTCTAATATACAATTAATAATATAGTCCATTCATAAATAAATAATGCGAAAAATCAATGAGAGAGCATAAGTAAAGTTTTGTTGTTCTGATGTTCGTATAGGCGAGAAACCGACAGTCACCAAGTGTCGTTGACTTGGAGTCTATGCCATACCAACATTTATATAATCGGATCTATTTTTCGTCGCCTCAGGGACATAAAAGACAGATTTCGAAAGGGAAAGGGGGGTGAGAGAAAGTCACGTGATAAAGTCTCCTGAAATAAATGTCTAAAACATTTAATGAGTGGTTGAGCTTTAAGAAGAAAAAAAAGTTAATTGCTTTTTCTTCTTCAGGCATTTAATTTTTTAAAAGCCAAAATAAAACCTCAACAACTTAAGTGTGACGGAGACGAACTCAAATTTTCAGCATTTTTTCTTTTTCTCCCTTAATCGTTTCTTTTTTGTTTTTTTGTTGTTTTTGTTTTTTTTTAATTTTCATTTATTTTTCTTATTTTTATTTTTTTTATTTTTTTGCGAAAAATTAATCCTGGGTGAGATTCTTGACAATAAGGTGAGAGCCAATCAATAATTCCGAAGCTACTGTCAATCAATGGCAGAAAGTTGAGACTTTTTAATGACTTAAAGAGGCGTAAATATTAACCTCCCCCCCACACACATATGTATACGTCTAGAATGCACACGCACGCACACACACATACATATATATACACACAAATATACGCCAAGAACGCATACATATATACATACACACCCACCCTCCAACACACACACATATGTATATATTCTCACACACACATGTACACACACACACATATACGGCAAGAATACAAATACACACACACACACACACGCACACACATATATATATGGCGAGTGTACACGAACACACACACACACACACATATATATATATATATATATATATATATATATATATATATATAGAGAGAGAGAGAGAGAGAGAGAGAGAGAGAGAATTGTCCGTTGCGTAACAGTTATTGTCTTAAGAAATGGGAGTTGGTGAACAAATTTCAAACCTTAGACGACGCCGTTTGTGTTTCACTTGCAAAAGGCACGAATTTATCTATTCTTTCCTCAACCAACTCCAAGTATTAAAAAATCGTAGGATTGACTGGTCTCTTTAACTTTGGTGAGACTACCGATCTGTAAGAAAGATAATTCTAAATTGAAATTAGCAGTATAAGTGAGTTCAGGGGACGTTCCTTTCCCCTGGTATCATGTAACCCAGTACAACCTGATATGAAGGTAGGGTACCACGACAATCGAAAAGAAAACTATATGTTTTGATATATATATATATATTTGACAAGCCATTAACCTATGAACCCGTTAGAGTCTTATTATAATATACGGGTTCATGATTTTGGGCGCGTCAACAGACCCCCAAAAATATCAATCAGTGACAAATTGGTCGGGAATTTTTTTTAAATACTCTAAGTTGGAACTTTTTAAAAAAAAATCTGTTTTGCCATTTTTGTTGCATTATGGTTATATATATATATATATATATATATATATATATATATATATATATATAAGTATCATGAGAATTTTAGTCATCTCATTGATTGATTTGATGACTTTAAAGGCATGTCAATCTATCTGGGGCTATTTTATGCCCAGAAGTAAGGAAATCACGTTCATTGTACATTCAAATTTACATTTTCGTGCAATTGTTTCTCAAGAGTTTTTTCTTTGCGGACGGTCCAATCGAATACGAATAATTTTTAAAAAGATCAATTTGAGTCTTAGATGTGACCCTAACAGGTACTATCACTACTGGTCAGAATGGACCTGGACCAGAACAGGAGCCTCACCATCAAACGCAGTTTGGTATCATGCCCAGGACAGCCCTTTTTTCAGATAGATACAGTCAGCGTATTCTAAATCCGCCAACAGGGCTATTTGGTTATCTAAAAATGAACGGCTCGATTAGTCCAATGTTTTACGTCCGTAACATTTTGGATCACAATTTCAGCAAAAAATAATTAATCATTTGGTGAATTATTGAATTCACATTTTGATTTAAAAAAAAAACAAAAACAGCCGTAATAATAATAATAATAATAATAATAATAATAATAATTATTATTATTATTATTATTATTAATCACATAATAAGCGAATGCAGCAAATTAGCACAGAGGGAGTATAAGGCGAGACACGACAGGGTCGGCAAGGTGATCTACTGGGAAATGTGCAAGAAATGTAAATTTGACCATACTAACAAATGGTATATGCACAACCCAGCACCTGTCCTAGAAAATGACACGCATAAACTCCTATGGGACTTTAACATACAAACGGATCACCTCATCCCGGCCAGAAGACCAGACTTAATAATAATCAACAAAAAAAAGGGAACTTGTAAAATAGTCGACTTTGCTGTCCCGGCTGACCACAGAGTAAAACTGAAAGATGTTGAAAAGAAGGATAAGTACCTTGACCTTGCTAGGGAATTGAAAAAACTATGGAACATGCAGATGACAATTATACCAATTGTAATTGGTGCGTTTGGAACAATAACTAAGGGATTACTAAAGGGACTGGAGGACTTGGAAATTGGCGGACGGGTGGAGACCATCCAAACAACAGCATTACTGAAAACTGCCAGAATACTGAGAAGAGTCCTGGAGACTTGAGGAGACTTGCTGTCAGTCAGACTCCAGTGAAAAACCATCGGCTAACGCTGATGTGAAAAGCTCTAATGAGTGAATAATAATAATAATAATAATAATAATAATAATTATAATAATAGAGACCATCCAGACCACTGCATTGTTAAGCTCGGCCAGAATACTGAGAAGAGTCCTAGAGACTTGAGACTTTTTGTCACTCAAACACCAGTGAGAAACCATCAACTAACGCTGGTGTGAAAAACTCTCAAAAGAGAACAAATAATAATGATAACAGCAGTTGTAGGTTATGTGGAGATAGAGATGAAATCATCACTCACATAATAAGCGTATTCAGCAAATTAGCACAGAAAAAGTATAAAACTAGACACGACTGGGTGGGCAAGGTGATCCACTGGGAATTGTGCAAGAAATTTGAATTCAACCAAACGAGCAAATAGTATATGCACAACCCAGCATCTGTCATGGAAAATGAGACACACAAACTCCTACGGGATTTTGATTTACAAACGGATCACCTAATCTCGACCAGAAGACCAGACCTTATAATTATAAAAAAAAAAAATAGAACTTACAGAATTATATACTTTGCTGTCCCGGCTGACCACAGAGTAAAACTGAAAGAAATCGAAAAGAAGGATAAGTATCTCGTAAGGGAATTGAAAAAAAACTATGTATGACCATGAAAGTGACGGTTATACCAATTGTAAGTGGTGCTCTTGGTACAGTCACCAAAGGATTGGTCAAAGGACGAGAGGTGCCCGTGGTGTAATGGTTATCGTCGTAGGAAATGGACACGGCGACACGAGTTCAAATCCTGGACGAGACTGATTGCATTTCACATTGCACTAATACCCTTGGGAAAGGTATGAATCCAATTGTTCTCCCTCCAGCTATGGGTGAATAGTAGGGCAGACTAAATTCTTCAGCCTTGGTGAGGCAACTAGTCTAGGAGAAGGATAACTCTGAATTGAAACCTGTTAAACTCCGCTTAAAAATTGACCTTGTGTCATATCCTGCCCGAGCGGAGGGGTTGGGTAAATATAGGTAAAAGGGCATGAGGACGAGTTGAGACAATCCAAATTACAGCTTGCCTCCACCATCCAACGAGTTTCCTGCATATGACACTAAACAATCTGATGATGAGGTTCCAGTGATGCTGGAACTTTGGGGAATGCAGAGCACCCCTTTATTGCCATTACTCCCAGGTCCACTCTGGCCCGGAATGGTAGCACCTGATAGTGTTGCATAGTCATATGCTACATATGCAACTATACACATATACACATATTCATCTACATATACAGGCAGGTTACATATTGACGCAATGAATAACGAGCGAAGACTTCTTTAAAAAAATATACCTCTCACTTTATTGTAAAGTTTGCGTGTGAGAGGAAGTTGGAGATTGAACAAAGACTGCAACATATTGACCTTTCTCTACCACATCTTGTCTCCACTTCTCTGGTCCCCAACTCCTGTCTTCACCGAGTTATATTACAGTTCAATCGCCCACTCAATCTTTGGAATGGCATGTTTGCTCGTCATCAAGCGGAAATAACTGTCATGCAGTTTACAGGTCACTCTTTTCTGGTGCATCAGTCTATGAGTGTACCATGGGATTTTTACCTTGTCCCATATCGTCAGCCCAGCTCACCCACGCCAATGGAATATGCACTTCCACCGTCTTTGGAATGGCATGTTTGCTCGGGTCGAAGGTCAATATACAACAATAGGGCCCTATAAATGGGTTAAATAGAACTAACTGCATACTTATGCTAAACTGAATAGTTTGAATTAGAACTGTTTGACTAAACTGAATAGCTTAAATAGAAATGTTTTTGACAATTAAACTCTACTTACATTTAAACAGCGTGCTTATGCTAAACTGAATTGTTTGAAATAGAACTGTTTTTGACATTGAAACTGTACTTACACTAAATTGAATTGTTTAATATAGAACTGTTTTGGCATTTAACTGTGTGTAAACAAAATCAGTACTTATACTAACCTGAATTAGCTGAATTAGAACTGTTTTGAAAATTAAACTGTGTACTCATGCAAAACTGAATTGTTTGAAATAGTGCTAACAATTTGCATAAAAATGGATTTGGCGTTAAATTACCTTCAAAGGTTTATATGTCATAAAACCCCTACAGCATTGCTGAAATCGGCCTGAATACTGAAGAGAGTCCTTAAAGAGATTTGTAGTCACTCAAACTCCAGTGAAACACCATCAGCTAACGCTGATGGGACAATCTCTCGAGGAATAAAAGTAATTATAATAATGAGAATAAATACAATAATAGATTAACAAGAAAAATTGGATTTTGTCGTTCCAGGGGACCATAGATTGCAAAGAAACGAATGGGAAAAAACTGACTAATATTTAGATATTGTCAGTCTGCTAAAAAAAAGCTTTGGATCATGAGGGTGAAGGTATTACTAATTATAATTGCTGCGCTGGGAAGGCCCACCCCGACCCCAACGTCTGGAGAAATTGGAAATCAGATAAAGAATCGAGACCATCCGGACCACACAGCCTTTTTAAGATCTGCTAGAATCCTGATCACCTGAGGAAACTTGCTGTCATCAGTTGAAACTAGTATGAAAAACTCGAAATAAATAAGGTCCACTCTGGCTCGGAGTGGTGGTACCTGATAGGGCCCTATCTATGGTTTAAATAGAACAAAGAGCATACTTATGCTAAAATGAATTGAGTAAACTGAATAACTTAAAATAGAAACGTTTTTGACAATTAAACCGTACTTACACTTAAACTGCGTGCTTATGCTTAACTGAATTATTTCAAATAGAAATGTTTTTCGACATTAAAACTGTATTTACACTTAACTGAATTATTACATATAACTGCTTGAATAGTTTGAAATGGAAATGTTTTTGACAGTTAAACTGTGTACTTATGCTAAACTGAACTGTTTTCAAGAGAACAGATTATTTACATAAAAATGGATTTGGCGTTAAATAACCTACAAAGGTTGATATGTCATAAAACCAAACAAAACCAAACCAATCGAAATAATAAATATCATAGCATTAAAAAAAACATGGAACACGAAGGTGACGGTGATACCATTTGTAATTTGTGCACTTTGAATAATCCCCAAAGAGTTGGAAATAAGAGAACAAGTGGAGACAATCCAGACTACAGCATTATTAAGATCGATCCGAATACTGAGTCGAGTCCTGGGGACTTGAGGAAACTTGCTGTTACTCAAACTCCAATAAAAATAAACCCATCAGCTAACACTGTTATGAAAAACTTTCAAAGGAGTAAAATGATGATAGTAAAGAAGAAAAGAATATAAATTAGAACAAGAAAGTGTTTTGATCTATGAGTCTATAGTCAGTTTATATCCGGGTTTTTACAATATATTCCTATTGCTCACTAAATTAAAATTCATAGACTGTGGAATACTAATGGTATAAACGACATAAATAAATCAATAATTGACCTAAACTTGTCTTTTCATTGTGACACTGTTAGATATTTTTTAAAAAGCGATCAGACGCTTTTCATAAACTCTGTTTTCTTTTAGTAAAGATTCATTTTTGTTAATATTCTTTCATTCATATATTGACTGTTTTTCTCCTTCCTTATATGTATATATATATATATATATATATATATATATATATATATATATATGAGGTCTTCTGTCGATCTTGACGTATTAGGGCCTAACAATTCAGTTAATGATGTAAACTTTATGACTAACCATACAGGTGCTTTGTTTATAGTGGTGAACGCCTTCTTAGAATCAGCAAGCCTTTTTGTATGAGCTGATAACAAAAGAATATACGCACCAATATGCTACACAGTCTCCCAAACAACACTCCTCAGGTTAAACCAGGTCTGCCGTCATGGCAAAGTGAATTTTTTTCATTATTTTCAAAACAAGTTGTTCTTCTTAACCTGTTGTTAACGGGAACACCTTGTTTATGTGTGTGTGTGTGTGTGTGTGTGTGTGTGTGTGTGTGTGTGTGTGTGTGTGGTTTGGTTTCTTTGTTTAATGGCTTATCAATCATCGTGGGTTATTAAATTTCAAAGCCATCCTTGTATAAGCAGAGCAGTGATACTATTCACAGCTATACCCATAGCTGGTGGGGATAAAGGGGGTTTATGCCTTTCCCAAGGATACTGAACCAAAAATTAACGTAATAGCAACGACTGGAGTTCGAACTCGCTTACTTTGAGGCCGCAGTCGAACACTTTAGCCATTACTTCCCGGAGACTCACCCTATATTTATCTGGATGTAGTATAAGGTCAATTCTTAAGCAGAGTAGGGCTAGTTTGATTGATAGTTTTCCTTCTCATAGACTGGTTGCTTTACCAAAACTAGAGAACCCAGTTTACCTTACAATTTACCCATAGCTGAGGTTGGAGGGGTGGAAGAGATGGCTTCATACTTATCCCAGGGGCATTAGCACAACTTCGATTTGAGCCCAGATTAGCGATTCCATTTCCTACGATGATAAGTGTGAGTATATATATATATATAGTAAAGTATTCTTCAATGTATCTATAATACATACCCTTGTAATATTTGACACACGCACGTGCATATATATATATAGAGAGAGAGAGAGAAATAGAGAGAGAGAGAGAGAGAGAGAGAGAGTCTCAAAATAGATGCAACCCATTAATATGATAATGATTCATTACTGAGAAAAGAAACTCAAAAAAGTTTGCATGTCCTGGAAGCTGATATAATAACAATTAAAAAACATTAATTTGATGTCTCCAGCTTAAAAATGCATTTTTTACATAATGTGTTCCAAATGACCGACATTGCACTGATGACACACTTGAATTCGTCGAGCAAAGTTATCAATCACCCTGACGCTCTCTTTTTTCGGTGTGGCACGAATCTTCTGACTGGTAGCTACTTTGAGTTCAGCAACGGATTGTGGGTTGTTCTCATACACGTTGTCCTTCAGGAGCCCTCAGAGATAAAAATAAAATCTAGGAGGCTCAGATCGGCTGAATGCAGAGACCAGTCGGGTTCGCGGCGCCTGCGGACCAGCCGATTAAGTAATCGATAGTCGAGTCAATCTATCGTGATGTTGGCTGTATGTGGAGTTGCCCTATCTTGTTAGAAGCATTGCACATCTCAAATCACAACACGGCGTGTTCCAAGTGCCCCCAGAACTGGTTCAGCGCATCAATGTAACGCTTCTTTGTGACTATGACTTCCGCCTCATCTGCGTTTTCAAATCAAAAGGGTTCGATTATTTCATGTTTTGAGATGGCCACCCAGGCTGTGTATTTCACAGAGTGTAAGGGCCTGTGAAGCACCCCAGATGGGGTTTCAGCGCCCCAGTATACACATTTATTGCTCTTGACATGCCCACAGAGCCAGAAATATTCTTTGTCGCTGAACAAAACATCAAGGAAGTCAGGATCCTCTTCAATCTTGTTCTCGAACCACCGGCACATCCCAGAACGTTTTTCCATATCAACTACTGTGAGTTTATGCTTGATCTGGATTCTGTATGAGTACAGCTGAAAATCCTTCTTTAAAATTCTTTGCAACGATGCACGTTCTTGGGAACTTCGTTGGAGGGACTTTTTCAGAATGCTTCCAACAGAATTCCTCATCGCATCCACATTGTCAGGACATCTTGCCGTCAACTTCTTGTCAGATCTGGGATTTTCGGCCTTCTTGTTGAGGTTGTTTACTAACCCGGTGGATTGAAAATTGTGTACCCAACGATAAATTTGACTTTTCTGGGGATAATTGTTTAACTTAAACTTCCTACGAAATGTTGCTTCCTCAATTTTGAATGGTTTTGTCTCCAAATAAGTAGTGACGAAAAATATTTTTCCTCTCTTGTTTAAGGCATTGTGATCAAGGATCAATAGTTGTTATAGTATACTACTTTCAAGTCTGAAACAAAAAAGAACACTACGGAAATCAGACCTGACCGATAAAATGAAACGCATTTTTTTCCAAGCAGCGATCGTGTCGATACTGCTGTATGGATGCACTACTTGGACGCTAACTAAACGGCTGGGGAAGAAGCTAGACGGCAATTACACAAGAATGTTGAGAGCAATATTGAACAAGTCCTGGCGGCAACATCCCACAAAGAACCAACTATACGGCCACCTGCCTCCCATCACGAAAACCATCCAAGTTAGACGAACCAGACATGTAGGATACTGCTGGAGAAGCAGGGACGAGCTCATAAGTGATGTACTTCTATGGACCCCCACATATGGCCCAGCAAAAGCAGGACGACTAGCTCGAACATAAATACAGCAGCTATGTGAGGATACGGGATGTAGCCCTGAGGACCTGCCAGACGCGATGAAGAATAAGGAGAAGTGGCGAGAGAGGGTCAAGGATATCCGTGCTAGTGGCACGACACGATGATGATGATGATGATGATGATGGCATTATTAGTAGTAGGGTTATTAGCAGTCACATTGGTCCCATGTATATTGAGATATCGTATATACCTCTATATGGTGTGCTTGTGTATTATTAACAAAGGTATGCATTGTAGATACATTGTAGAATATTTTACTATAGAAATACGGGGCATGGTCACTAAAGTGGTGGACTACGATATCGTAGTAAGCGAGTTCAAACTCCTGAAGCGCTATTACGTTCACTTTTCAAATAATTCCATTGGGAAAGGTATAAATCCTCTTATGGGTTAAGTAATACCACTACTGTTTTTCAATAAGAATGTCTTCGGTATTAAATAAACTGTGAAGGCTGATTTGCCATTAAATAAAAAAAAGACCAACCCTATACAAATGCATTGCAAATGATATATAGAAATGCATGACGAGAAAGAAAAAAGGTTCTTCATTGTCGAGATTGAACGCAAGTATTAATTCAAGTATTATTAACAGAATGTGCCAATCTTATGTATAAATAAATTTGTTCAATGAATAAATGTTATATTATAAATGTATTATCGCATACAATGTTTGCTGTTTTTTCATTGCAGGGTTTTTATGGTGATGTTTCTGGCGACGTGTTGTGGGGTGTGCAATTATTATAAACGGAAGAGAAACCGTGTTCCTCAGTCCATTCCCTGCTCGGTACCTGAACAAACGGTAGATAATTCCACACCTGTCCAGATGCCGCTGCAATACGGCGGTTTAGCTTCCATGATGCGAGCAGCCGGAACGCACCAGTCCCCCTTCGCATACATAGGACCTGCCACAATATCTACAACATCTCTACCACCGCCATCTTATACTGAAGTATGTTGGACTTTTCAATTCTCTTTTTTCTTATCTTTTCTTTCTCTTTCTTTTTTTTTATCAACTTTTTGATTTCGTTTTGTTTTGGGAGGATTTTTTTTACCTTTATGTTTTTTCATTGTTTAATTTTAATTAAATGTTAACTTATTCAACTTATTTATAAGTCTTTCATATTATTTACACCGAAATAAGAATTATATTATACAAAACGAAAAAACTAATCTCCATCTCCTAAAAATATAGAACACAAGTGTGGCGTTCTGTGTGTACATCTGTGTGTCTGTATACATAATATTTAAGAAAGAAAAAAGAAAGAAAGAAAGAATCATGTGATTTTTAGCTTGCCACATTGAAAGAGAAAGGAAAAGAAAGCAGACAAATTGGGAAAGCAGGCTGATGTCACAACGGAACGGTTTCTTCAGTTTTTGAGTTTGTCTGCTTGGCTATGTATCTTTTGAATCTATATTGACAGCAACAAGGAAGAGAGAGAAAGAGAGAGAATCTCCACTTTTTAAAATTATATAAAATTCAACCGTCATATGTCAATATGACGGTTGAATTTTATATAATTTTAAAAAGTGGAGATGTTTTCTAGTATATACATATATATATTGAGAATAGTTTTCTGTCTCCTCCCAATTTTAAGACCATTTTTTACCTCACTCCTTTCATTTGTAATTACCAATGATTGACTTATAAGGAAGTGACATTCAAAAGGTACCAAAGTTTTATATTTATTTTAATCGTTAAAAATTAAAATCCTGAAACTGGATTTTGTGTCACTAAACTGCATTTGGTGGTGAGGCTCCATTTCTGGAGATCTGTGAAATGTGAAGTAATCCTTCATTGCCATTATTCCCATGTCCACCCTGACCCAGTGTGCTGTTACCTGTTAGGGTCCAATCTATGGGTCAAATAGATCTGTTTCCAAATTATTCGTATTAGATAGGAATCCTTGATACTATATAACTGTGTGTAGATTATTTGTATTAAGAATATTTCTTGAAGTGAAAATTGTTTACTAAGGATTATTAGTTATTTGAAACCGTATAACTGTACGCAAGCAAAGGATCATTATTAAATAGAAGTAGTTACTTATATAGCGCGCAAAAATTATTTCACCACTGTGACTCCCTCCTCCCCTAAAAAAGTATTTGTATTAGATAGGTATACTTGATATCGTATAACTGAACAAAGGACTCTTAAAAAAAGTAAATATAAACGTACAATGAACTTGATACATGTTACATAGTATGCAAATGAGATACCTGAATAAATAGAGCAAATTTCGGGTACTTGGAACTGAGAAATCACAAGGCTTGACACGTGGTTTCCAAGGCACAATAATACTTTCAGGCATAAAATATACCCCAAATTGGTTGACATCCCGTAAAGAACAAGCCATCTATTCATCCCTATGAACTAAGCCACAACTACTTCTGCACTGCAACTCCATAAACCTTTTCGTTGTTGCTATTACCCAACAGCTATCGCAAGCATTCAC